>JAOYMZ010014602.1:0-19979 GCA_025802335.1 Pinguicula primuliflora
GAAACATACCCCAACGCTCATCAGTTGAATCCTCAGGTACAGGAACAGGTTTAACAAAGAGTTTCAGTTTGACTACCGCCTTCAAGACCTCATGGAAACTCTTAAAAACAGTTCGGGTTGACCTTTGAAAATCATACCGAATGGTTCTAAACTTGTGGTTGTGACCAACTATCTTAAGGAATGACGCAATCTTTTCTTCTGCACTAACGTAGGTGTCATCATGCACCATTTGGCCTGCACGAATAATGGTGCAAAGACGGTAGAAGGAATCCTTGCTCATCCTTAGAGTGTCAAAACAGTCATTCTCATGACCCAACACCAACTTGTTCAAGTACTCAACTTGTTTAGGTAAACGGTTAATTAAGCTGTACCGAATTCCGTCAATACGACGTACTCGTTTCTTTCTCTCAAGGCGTTCTACCTTATCAAGTGCATCTAGAATTACCAGCAGAACCAAGACTATGCGGAATTTGTTTAATGCTGGAGATCTCTGCCGAAAAATGACAAAACAGTTCAGAATGCAAAATTCCAAACAAATTCGTATGGAATTCTACCCAAAACGTATGAACAAATCCATAAAATGTAGGAACAACGATGAAAAACGTAGGAACAAACGTAGGAACAAATCGATGAACAAATCCGGAAACAATTCGTATGGAAAATTCCGGAAACAATTCGTATGTAAAAAATCCGGCAACCATTTGGATGCAAAAAATCTGAAACAATTCGTATGCCAAAAATCCGGCAACAATTCGCTCCGCAAAAATCCGGAAACAATTCGTATGCAAAAATCCACAAACAATTCGTATGCGAAAATCAGGAAACAATTCGTATGGAATAATTCTAAAACAATTCGTATGGAAAAATCCTGAAACAATTCGTATGCCAAATTCCAGAACAAGAAAAAATGGTGGTTAGAGACATATTCGCTTACCATTCTCTGAAAAACTAGATAATCCTGCAGGAATTCATGAATATCAGCCTGTCAAAGACAAATCCGATCGCGAAAGGTAGGGTTCGAAGACGTGGGCGGAATTCGGATGAATAGTTGAGGGATAAAGGTTTGAGATATGCGAATGATGAGGGTAATTGTATGGAATAGGAAGGGGCAGTTTAGTCTTTGAACGTTGTCCAAACAATTAATCCACCTCAATCACACGTGTTTTTGGGGATGCAAATAACTACCGCAATCCATCCACCGACATTTTACCAGGGATTAGAAGAGTTGTACCTTTGAAAACGACCCCAATCCACCTCATAGTAAACGGATTTTACAGTTTGAAAACTTGCAAAAAAAACCCTGATAACTACCCTAATCAACCCTAATTGCATGCAGTAAACGGGGCTTATGGTAGCACTCGAACCACTAGACATATGCTAACACCTTCTAATGTGCTAAACAGGAAGACCTTGGCATGGTGGGCGGATATGCGTGATCACATAATTTCTAACTGCTAGTTTAAGCAGCATCTATCCAGGAGGGTAGGAAAGGGCGACAACACCCTTTTCTGGAAAGATAAATGGCTAGGCCATTTAAACTTTGAAGACAGATTTCCTGAAGTGTTCAATTTGGCTATAGATAAACTTGCAATGGTTGCAGAGAAAGGATCCTATACAACAACTAGCAACACTAATGGTAGAATTGTCTTCGATTCCTGTCCCATCCCAGGAGCCGGATAAATGGATATGGAACGACTCTATAAGTCACACATATTCTACCAAGCAAGCATATTACGAACTCATGCAGCATCAATGGAATGAAGATATAAATCCCTGCGGCGCAGAGAGAGCTTGGAATCGAATTGTACCTTCGAAGATATCATTCTTCATTTGGCAGCTTTTGCATAGACGGTTGCCAACTCGAACAAATTTGCAGCAATGTGGCATCCCTTTAACTGACGCTCAATGTCCGTTGTGCGGTCTGGAAGAGGAAACTGAGTCTCACATATTCACAGATTGTGCAGTAATAAGGAATTTCTGGAGCAAAATATATACATGATTACAAATACCTGATACAGTCTCCCAACCAGCAGCGAATCAGGGCGCAGACGGCCTCCAATTACACATGCAGATGCAAAATTTGCCATGGACAGCACGCCAATGGAACACTATGTGGCAAATCGCCTCATGGCAACTCTGAAAACGCCGAAACAAGATGATATTCCAACAAGATTTATGGCAAGAAGATGAAACAATTGAGAGTGTAAAATTCAATCCTGACTTAAATTCCGACATATGCTCCTACTCAATCCAGCATACTCATACAACGAATGGTGTCGAGAGCCACATTTATGCCTAAGGTAGGGGAGTTCTACATCGGGATGATGGAATTCATTTAGCAGGAAGGAAGAGGCCGAATAACACGAAATTCTTCGATTTAAAAATCTGGCAATTTGGGAATTTGATGGACATCTATATGCCATGAGGGCATAATTGTAAATAGTGTGTAAATACATACTTTTATCAATAAAAAAGTATTATTTAAAAAAATAAAATTACTAACCCTATCAAAATCAATTTTTTGGTATTAATTTAGCTAACGAGTCAATCAAAATCCATTTCACATTCTTTTGGTATACATCATTAATTGGTGCTGTACCACAAAACCTCACAGGTACAATTACTCCTCTTTGATAGTGCTTCTCGAATTCATGAGCCTGTCCACGACACAATCCCATGCAGGTTATTGGCTTCGAAAATCTGGACTTTTTCTGTGGGTTGCTTTCGTGTTCTACCTTTTCCCGTATGCCGGATAAAGTACACAAGGAGGGGATTTGCACTGACAAAAATGTGGGACCACAGTGAGGCCGTTCAATATAGATAATAATAATACACGGGCAGTTAGCGCAGAGGAAGCGAAGTGGAGTGGTAGCGGAAAGGTGATAAAGAAAATGGATTCTAAAAAACTCAGGCTTATTGCTCTACTGCCCGTTCTTGCATCTCTTATTCTACTCTATTTCGATCTTTTCCCTCAGGTTTGTTTGATTTGACTTATTAGGTATTCTGGGTATGTTTATCTGTTGCTTTATTTAGAATTCTTCGACATACATTCATGGTTAGTACTTTTTTGTTCACTGCTTTTCTTTTTATGTTTAATGGTTGGTTAGTGTGCGTAAAATTGACTCTTCTATGGTGTGCAAATCGCGACTTGTACACAGGGCCGGCCCGGGGTCCGGGATGCCCAAGCCGACCCCCTAGCCGGATGCTTCTAGCCGGATGCCCTAGCCGACTGGCTCACTGGGCTTACCCAGGGCTGGCCCTGCTTGTACAGTATAATATAACCCGACTTGGTTAGTAATCTCGGTATAATATGCTTTCCAGACAGCTTTGCTTAGATTCTGGTTATTGGTTTCTTCTTTCTTGGAAACCATCTTCATAAACGCATACATCAGATTTGAGAAATGATAAGTGTACATAATTTTGGTGTACATAATTTTGGTGTACATAATTTTGGTATATATAATTATGTACAACCAATAGAATATGTACACGTGGAATGATAAACCAATAAAACATGTGTTGTCCCAATTAAAATGATACATGTATGTATTCTATTGGTTGTACATAATTATGTATACAAAAATTATGTACACCTATCATTATTGAGAAGATTAGGGGTTAAAATTGGCCTGCATCAAATTCTACTCATGTCATGTCTTCTTGGGCTCTCTCAATTTTAGCCAAGGATGAGTGCTTGATTTGGAACCTTATATGGGTTTATAGGAAATGTCGACTGATTCTGCATCCTTCATTTATTAGTTTCTATGTCGTCCTACAAAATGATGTGGTAAACATTCTTGAATGTGCTAGCCTATAAGGATTTTATTTCACAGACTTACAAGAGCAGTTGCAGTCTTCTAAAGCATAAACATTATTGGATAGCCAGCAAGCGTATAGTCTCACCGAGTGAGGTGATTTCTGGTGCAGGTTTGTCGCATTAAAAATTTTCCCCAACCTCAACTTGAGGTTTCTTCTCTTCGCAAAATCATTGAAATTGATTGAACTGCTGTTGTTTTCCCATGTCCACACTGTTACAGATGATTAATTTGAGTTCAAGCAGCTTCAAAGTTGAACATTGTTGTACTTATCTTTTAGCAACATTGTAACTTATTCATTGAAAGTAGATTACACTGATTCGTTTGTGCATCATCATGGTGTATAGTTCTCTTCTTATTGCTTCTTCTTCCTCTTCCTGCTCTTTTTCTGTGGCTGATATTGCGGAGCTGCTTTATTCTATTTATTTTGTTGTTTAGACAATAATCATTTATTGCATGTCAATCACTGGCAGTCGAAGTTAAAGGAGGAAAAATTGTAGCTGTAGTCGAAGGAGACGATTGGAGAGCAAGTGTTGGAAGCATCCACGTCCTTGACTATGATGAAGCTGTTGTTATTCCAGGATTGATTGATGTGTGAGATTACTATGGAAAAGCTCGTTATTTATGGTGTTTTTTTGTAAATTATTTAGTGCAACTCCAATTGTACTTTACTTGGCACTGGCAGGCATGCACATCTGAATGATCCGGGAAGAGCAGAATGGGAAGGGTTTCCTTCGGGGACCAGAGCTGCTGCTGCTGGTATGAAGACGCTTATTTCCTCCTGTAGTTCTTATTCTCCTGACAATATTTTTTCAAGTTACCATTGTTTTCTTGATATTGTTGCATTACTTGTCCACCCTGCTTTCCCAGGTGGAATTACAACATTGGTCGACATGCCATTGAATAGTTTTCCTGCTACAGTATCAGAAGAGACACTAAAACTTAAGGTACATTTTGGTGATTTTTGTTATGATCTTCTATATTATAATTAGCAAGTCTCAGCATGACTTTTGGGGGTCTAAGAATAAGAGACATTATTTTATGTATACGCTAGTTGCATCTCTTAAAACGTTGTAACTTTTTCTCGGTCAATCTCTTACACTCCTACTCTTTATTTTATGCTCATGTACTCAGATAAAGGCTGCTCAAGGAAGGATCTTTGTTGATGTTGGTACGCTTTTTCTGATTTTTACCATAGCTGTCGGCTGTTGCCATTACAATATTAGTATGTATTATGTCAATTTCTCCGAGTAGGTTTTTGGGGAGGTATAGTACCGGAAAATGCATACAATGCAACGACTTTGGAGCATCTTCTTGAAGCTGGAGCATTGGGGCTTAAGGTTCAAGAGTGAACTCTTTCTTCATGAAATAGTTGCTATAAGCCTATAATGATTTTTAATTCAGCTTGCTTGAAGATTTGATTGACTTCTTTTGCTTATAAAATGCTACCTCTAATTCCAATAAATTAGCTCTGGAAGGATTGATTACTTTTTCCTCCTTGCCTTTCACAGTCTTTCATGGTTCGGTCAGGAACTGAAGACTTCCCCATGACAACTGCAAGCCAGATAAAGGTACTCTGCATGGCGAATAGTTATAGTAAAGTTCATCAAATTCTGCAATCTTCACTTTGATATCATGATTCTTTTAAGATCTACGACATATAATAGGCCGTATACATTATATGGTGAGAATCTTGTTGCTGTTGTTGTTATAGTAGCATGTGAGAGGTTTCACATATATATCTTCCTGTAGGAAGGGCTTGCTGTCCTGGCAAAATACAGAAGACCAATGCTTGTACATGCAGAGATTCAACTGGAAGCTGAAGGTGGCCTTAGACTCTTAGATGATGGAAGAAATGACCCAAGATCTTATTCGACATATCTCAAGAGTAGGCCTGCTTCATGGTATGTTATATATCATTCATTCAATGACATCGTGGGAACTTTTCTGGTTCCTCCTCTCTACTTTTCCCCTGTTAAAAACCATCACACAAATTTATTTGGAGGTCCATGCTAAAAGTTGTTTATTGTTTCTTTGAAGGCACTCTCTCAAATTTCAGACTCCAATTACGAATTGGAACTCAAATATGTGTGTTCCAAAATATGATTAGCACTAGTAGCATATTCCCTTCCCTAGTAGGTCTGCTGTTCAGGGAGGAAGCAGCAATATACGTGTTCCAATAAACGATTAGTGCTAGCAGCATATTCCCTTCCCTAATAAGTCTGCTTTTCAGGGAGGAAACAGCAATAAGAGAGCTTTTAATCATAACAAAAGACATGCTGCCTGGAGGTCCTGCTGAAGGAGCTCATCTTCACATCGTTCACCTTGTTGATTCCAGATCTTCTTTGCAACTTTTAAAGGTAGGTTTTGCTCAGTTGTCAAATTAATGTGGGCATATGAATTTTGATCAGCGTAAATAAGGAAGTACAAAAAAAGGTAACTTTGACATTTAAGTGCCTTCAATTTTTCATTTTTTTCGCTCCTGTATCGTGTTCTTAGGAAGCCAGGCTTAGAGGTGAGAGCATTAGTGTGGAAACATGCCCGCATTATTTGGCCTTTTCAGCTGAAGAGATCCCGGATGGTGACACTCGCTTCAAGTGTGCTCCCCCTATCCGTGATGCAGATAATAAGGAAAAACTTTGGGCTGCTCTGCTGGTACATTACCTTATATCAACTGCTGGAAGTCATCTTTTTGGTATTTAAACGGATTTAGAGTATCTCGAAATCCCATTTATCCGAGATAAACGTTCCAGGATGGGGACATTGATATGCTGAGTTCTGATCATGCACCTTCTGTCCCGGAGCTTAAATTCTTCAGCGAGGGCGACTTCCTCAGGGCATGGGGGGGCATCTCTTCGATACAGGTGCGCCATCATAGGCACACTTGTTTCTAGCTCCCTGCACAAATGCAATACATCGATCATAAAAAAAAAATCCCGCTGTTATTGCTCTGAGTTCGTTGTCGTATCGTATATTCTTGTAGTTTGTTCTCCCCGTGACATGGTCCTATGGACGTAAATATGGGATCACTTACAATCAATTAGTTTCATGGTGGAGTGAGAAACCTGCAAAACTGGCTGGACTCAGTCTAAAGGTAATAAGGGTATTTATCACTAAACATAGAAGTGAACTTAAATACTGGATCATACTAGAAGTTTTGTACAAGGAAGCCCAAACTTGAAATGTCTAGCTGTTATTTTAGTTACGACATAGTAGCAGGTCAGGAGTTCAAATGACATTACCTATAGTCTGATTTTTGGGTTAATTTCTGTGCAGGGTTCCATTGCAGTTGGCAATGATGCTGATATAGCTGTATGGGATCCAGAAATAGAAATCAAACTTGATGAGAATCACCCAGTATTCCACAGGCATCCGGTACAGTACATGCAATATGCAGACATATAGACACATATACACACACAGTGGTGGAGCTGAAAGTGTATGGGGGCTCTAGCCCCTCACACCCACCCCACAATAACAAAAGAACTTTTGTACCTTTTTATTGCTGAAAATTTGTGTTCGCCCCCTTTTAGAGTCTCCGTCCCCTTTTCTCCTGTTTATATCCCCTTTCACTTAGATTCCTAGCAACACCCCGGCAGATGATGTATATTTGTATATGTTTTGGTGTATTTATCTATTTCTCTTTCATTTGATCTGGTTGTCCATGCAGAATATTTCTGCATACATGGGATCCAAATTGAGTGGCAAAGTTATATCTACGTTTGTGAGAGGAAATCTTGTGTACCAAGAAGGAAAGCACGCACCTGTTGCATGCGGGGATCCAATCTTGGCGAAAGTCTAAGAGGAGGGAAAAAAATATTTCATGTTTCTTCTATTTGATCGATTGGCCCAATTTTGTTCAAGACTCTGTGTGGGATAACCGGATAATATACTTCAGTCTAATGTTGTCTGCTTGACTCTGTTCTACATCATTATATACAATTTACAAGTTGACTATTGCCTTTTATTTATGTGTATTGGATTGGATTGAGTTGATCTATTTGAAATCTCTGTTCGAGAAGGTGGTCAGCTAGATCTCCGGTCGGTTTTCGCTCTGTTCGAATATTCGTTTAGGTCGCTTCCGCTTATATGGGCACCTAGTATAGAATCCATCCGTCACTTTCTAGAACAATGATCGAAACAAATGTATCTTGCCAACTGTGTATCTTATCAAGCAAAATATACCATCCCTCAAAACATTTTCAACGAAATCTTTCAATTTCTTAGACTATGCTCAACTCTGTGTACGTAGAGTACATTGTTTTTTTTTTTCAATTTTGGTCTCATTTTTTTCCATCTGTCCATGGAAACAAGGGAGTTTGGGATTCTAGAATCAAAATTTCCCACGGAAGGATTCTAGGATCCACTTGCCCCATGGAGGATTCGTGATGAGACAGACATACACTTGTTGTTGTTATGCTTGCTATGTTTCTGAATCCTAATCACAAATATTATATTGATCGATATTCTTTCCATGTTTCTTCTGATCACAATATCATTCTGTTATGATGTAAGTCTCTCCAGGTGATCCATTGATCCGGGCAAGCAATATTCCTTATACATACATATTCGTCATTATTGCATCAATGAATATTGCAGTCGGACGGTTTCAGTTGGCAATTGGGATCTGTATGGTTATTTTTTTGCGTACTTGCAAGGTATCCTACCGGCCGGCAACCAGTAGACTAATCCTCCGTCCCGGGTGAACACACTAAGTGGTAAAGGACTGACCGTACTCAACCACCACACCAAACATGGTTAATCTGTGTGGTTATTGCCAATCTTGTTTGTTCTTGTTCTACAAAATAAATGTCTCTCTCTGATAAATGGGGACCTAGACTGAAATTTTGAACTTACTGGTAAACCTCAATTGATAACATTTACTGAAACGTAATGATGAATCCCCTTTAACCCCGTACTCATTTTCAAACACTTCCATGTTTTGCAAGAAAATTGAACTTCATAGAAATGGGAAGCCGTTCCAGAAGGAAAATCTTCCAGCAACCCTTTCTTCTGAAAGGTCGGTGTAACTCTATATCTACAACTCATCTAATCTTCGTCGTCTTCATCAAGATTATGCAGGATCTGTGGTAACATAAGCCTCAAATAGAGCAGCTAAGGCATTTCGATTGAAATTGTTGCGGAGCTCGTGGTTCTGAGGAGGGTCTGCCTCGTGATTTTCTAGGACACCTATTGGGTTAACCATAAATCCTTGCAGATTTTCGGGTGGCATTGTTGGCACGGTATCGGAGAAATCTGATAACAATACATGAGAATACCTGGCATATAACAATGAACAAAATTTCTTAGCACAGATGGTAGCAGAGTGGATGAAAGAAAGTGTAGTGCGTGGCGAAACTCACTCATTTTTCTCGGATGAAAATACTTCTGCCCTCACGCAAGCCCAGTCCCTAGCATCACTTCCTTCATCGTTCAATGACTGAATGACCAAATTTGCAGAGTCAAACAGAAATTTCTGTAGATCAGGGAGCCTCCAGATAAGGTAACTCTTCTCTACATATAGAGCAATCAAGTGATCCAGAGATGGACTCCCGCTTTTTTCGGATCTAAATAAACTATGATCCAGTAGAGCGTTCCACGTCCTATCTGTGAAAGGTACCTTCCCGACAAGTTTTTTCAATACTGAAGGATGGAGCATTAAAGCCTGCTTCATGAGATCAACTGATGTAGCCTTCTCATTATCCGTTTCCCTTTTGTCAATAGGTTCATCCCGTTCCAGATAAAACCGGCAAACAGCAAGGGAATAAGCAAAATTAGGGAACAGACACAGGGAATTATCGTGTCCGTACTCTTCTGAGAACCTTTCTAGCCATGTGTACTCCTCAGATCTCAGTGCGTAGTAGTCAATACAGAGAATAGCCCCCTTTGGATCATCTGAATCTAAAGAAAGTAAGAACTTACAAACTTCAAGGGCCGATCTGTGACAACCTCGCCGGTCCATGTTTTTCATGTGAGCGAAAAGAGACGAGAAGAATGGTTTGTTCGTATCATGGGTGTACTTTAATTGACAGTTTTGTACAGGATTAAACACTGGATGCCATGCGCATTCCATGGCAAACAAAGCTTTTGCAATAGCATCAGCTGACATATGATGTTCCCCCGTGAATTTGAAGTAATCAGCCAGTACTATCAATGAGTCAATATGATACGGATGATGCGACAGAATGTTTGCGATGCCATTAAGATCATTCATAGCTTTTACAGCTTCAAAAGCTCTCTGCGCTTGGGTGTATGATGATGAGTGAGTATATCTGGTAACAAAAAAATGATTCAAATCAAACCAAGTCATTCACGGTTTGGAATAACATGAAGTTGTAAGCAGTAAAACAAACATCAAGACAATCATCCAATTAGAATTTTTTAAATAAGCCAATAATCAGAAATCACAGAGCACCTTTCATAATGGACCCATTCACGTGAAACACTCCATTTCATTAGTAACATTGGTATTTCCTAACAAAGAATCAAGCATTTACTCCATGTTCAAACATTGTGGAAAACTTTCAACAGTCACGTTTTACCTCAAGAAAAGTTTAAAAAAAAAGTTTGATGTGGACCAAAAAACTTACCTGAAATAGTTAACACTGTCTTTGGTATCCAAAAGTTCCATGGCTAAAGATCCATCCCAGCGTGCCCAATGTTCAGCTGGAGAAACAATGATAGTCTTTTTGTGATGATGTGTTACTCGCCGTCCACCACGGACCATCCTAATATTTGCAGATGCCTGACTTCTTTCATATGATTTTACAATTCTAGAACCAAATATTTTCCGCATTTCGTTCTCGGCACTAAGAAGCTTTGGATCAACTTGTAAAATGGAGCCATAGGATCTACCATGTTTCTTGTACATTTGCCCATTACCATTGATGTTCCCGAATGCTGGCTCAGTATGCAAAGGGTCACTCTGCTGATGATCAGAAGAACTAGGCAGCAAACTTGAGTTTTCTAATATCAGATCAGAAGACCTTACACCATTTACACAACTCCGACTTATATTTTCCTTGGTCTTCCTATTTTTCTTCTTCGATTTAGCTTTCAACTTCGGAGCATCTTTCTTAGTGGACGATCGTTCTGGGCCAGTATCCAAATGGGAAGTCTCAATGACAATTCCCCCTTTTTCCTGCTGAAAAATAGTGGAAAATGAATAGTGATAGTAGCCTATTAGTTCAAAAAATACAAAAATTCAGGGAAACATCTACATATGAAAAGAACCAGAAAGCACACACTGATATGTGTGTGATAAAGGCCTATTTCATACAGGAGGGGCTGTTCTGTGTACCAATTGATCACATAATGGGAATTGGGAAGATAAATAAATGTGCATGATTGAAATAATATGGCCTCAGGCCCCGTACCGCTTGAGACTTCTTCGCTTCGGTACTTCAAATAAACTACTTTGTCAAATACAATATCTGTAAGGACACTATCCAGATGAACTAAAACCTTGGATACTAAGGTATTACCACACAAAAATAATAATTTATGGTAATTCAATATGAAATCAAGTTGAAGAATCAACTACTATTTAATTTAGAACCAGACGTCAAACCGAGAGCGAGCTTAGAAGGTCATCAGAGATAAATATCCTGCCAAATGCTTAAATTATTATCAACCAGAGAAATGAAAATTACATTATTTTCAGAAGTCGGAACACCTATAACATTAGAATTATCAATCAAACATCACACAGATCAAGCAAAGTAATGAGTAACGGAGCACATTCAGAATAACTGGACAATGTAGGTAATACGCTACGAAACTATTCCCGAGGCAAGTCGCCTATGCTGCAGAGTACTCAACAATTCTGATCAAAAGTACTACTAAAATTGAACCCCTACTTTATATGCTAAATACAATCCCTTAATCTGAAATTTAGTGCAGCAAACAGGAAGATCTAGTAATATGATACGCTAGGAGCATCACTGTTCATCTTAATTGAAACTCGTTATCTGTCAGACTCATAGGGAAAGAAATAGAAATAAAGGAATTTTTGTTGAATTAATATTGGCAAAACGAGATAAATATAATGTAGTCAGCCGTTCATAGCCGCTACTTTCAGTTCAGTGACTTGCAAAGAAGTCGAAAAATGTGAAATCCAAGGAAATGCTTCAATATGCCACACTGAGATTTAGCATTTTACTCTTTTAATTCTTAGTAAGATATTTTGGGCATGGTGAATCCAGTTTGCTATTATAAATGCGATACTAATCGGGATGGGAAGTTTATTGGCCTTTTTATAGTCACTGTGTCAGTAAAGGAATTCATCTATCATTTTTTCTTAGTTAGTTGACCAGCAAATGCTTCAATCTTGAGTCAACAATTACAGATGCTATTGCCAGTACGAGAAGAAATGAAGGAAAAATAGATGATTAACATGATGGCTGCTACACCTACATCCAAATAAAATTGTGCTAATGAAGAAAAAAAGAATTGATATGAATAGCAACCAAACCCGTTCAGGGATGTGGTGGTAGACACTGGCAGTGCTGTCATCATCATCCTCGTCCTCGAGAAGATCAAACAGATTTCCAGTAGGTCGGACAGACAGTGGGGATCCCGAATCGTCATCACTATTAAGCTGTAGCTGTTCAACTGCATGTTCTTGTTCTTTGAGAACCCTTCTCACCAATCTAGCGGACATTCTGCTGTTTAACAAATACCCACAAAAAAATAAGAATCTAAAACAGCCAGAAAGACTGAGTGTAAAAAGGCAAACATGAAACTACAAAGATGTCAACCACCTTTACCATTAGGAAAAAAATTATACTAATTAAATTTTCCAAAAATGCTAAATATACTCACACCTTTTTACCCAATTGAGTACATAAATAAAAAAGATGTCATTTTCACTTATGGATATTATTCCCGTAAATTTTTAAACATTTATGGATATTATTCTAACTCTTCACCATAATCACACAGATAACCTCCCCTTCCAGCTCTTCCCCCACCCCCACCCTCACACCAATAAAGGTACACGAGGCGAACAGCTCAAAACCCAAATCCTAATACAAGCACTCAGATCATAACTATCAAATCAAATTTCTCTTAATCGCATCAATTCGCGTATAACATTTGATATCACCCGTACCTGCTACAGGAATAGCTGGAAAATTAGCTTGAACAGATTGAACATACGTCGAAGGGTGAAGAAATGTTCTTTTCTGTTCTCGGGGTCTAGCGCTTTCTCGGTGACGAGTTCAGTTTTTATGGGCGAAATACATTTTGCGCTTTCTATTGGGCCCTAATAATAGGGCCCAATTTTGCGCTCATATTGTGATTTATCTTTGGCTGCTCGAGAATGATTCCGGCTGAATAATTGAGCTGTCGTCTGAAAAGTAATCTCGATCGTCGGATGGTAAAGATTAAAAAATTAATTCATCATAGAACGTAACGTTTGTTTGCTAAATCTAACGGCGTCACAGATGGAAAACTCAGATCCCATATACTTTTCACAAGAACAAATTCAATACACAAAGAATCATCAGAAGTACAATCCATCGTTGAAATAGCATGAGCAGGGGGGAAAAATATTCCAACAAAATTCTTCAATTCATACATTTCTGCACCAACAATGGACAAGGAGGTGCAGCCGTCGTCAGGACAAGGGAAAACAAATTGTCTTGGAAGAAGGTTAGATGGATGACGTTGCCGAAGATGGTGGAGATCGGCACTGGATCTGGTTACAAGAAGAAAAAAATCAGCTTTTAACACATTGGATCTCCAATTTGGATGTGAGCAGTTTTTCTTCAGCCATTCCACGCCGTTACAAATCATTCCTTGCTTTGTTTTGTTGTGGATGTTTTTATTTTTTAATCTCGGCCGTCAGATGAAAATCCAATGACCGAGATTACTTTTCAGGACAAGAATTCATTTATTCTGGAGGAGCACTCTGGAGCTGAAAAAACTCGCTAAAAGTATGGCTATTTAACGAGCTGACCTTGAAGGAACCATTCATGTTTATTAAGCTTAACGAATGAGCCAAGCTTGTTTGTTAAGCTTAATGAACATAATTTTGTATTTGAGCTTTGTTCGTTAAGGTTCTCGAGCTGTTCACAAATTGTTTATGAACAAGCTTACGAACAGGATCATTTGGGTTCGTTCATGTTCATCTCGTTTATGTGTATTGTTTACATGTTTGAACTTCTCATTTGGTTCGTTTGCATTAATGAGTAATGAAAAGTATGGATAAACTGATATTTTTACCACTCCTATGAACAACTGCTTACTTGCTAAGTGGGGATGGAGATTGAGAGCTGAGAAGGACAACTTATGGTCGAGAATAATACTGTAGAAATACCTCCAACCGACTGATCTGATGGCTAATCTAAGCCTGATCACAATGCCTGACAAAATATCCCAAGTTTGGAAAGATATATGGGAGGAATCAGTGCAACACCCGTGCTTTGTGAACAATATCAGCTTACAAGTGGGAGATGGATCATCGTGGCTTTTCTGGAGATCAAACTGGACAACAGAGGGTTATTTTGCTCTACTTTACAGTGACTTATTCAACTTAACACTGAATAAGAATGCCATAGTGACTGAAGTAATGATCAGAGAAGGGCAAGATCCACCACAAACGTTATGGAATTTCAACTTTAGGCGCAATCTGTGGGAATGGGAGGAAACTCGGCTCACACAACTCAAAGAACAATCTCTCCAAATAGAGCTGCAGAACTTCAAACAAGACAGATGGATATGGAACTTATCTCCTTCAGATAACTACACAGTCCGCTCTGCTTATACAGCACACGTAGTTCGGATGCAATAGGAAGATCCTTCTGACCGCACAGAATTGGCAAGAGCGTGGGGAAAGACTGCCCCAAAGAAAATACAAATGTTTGCGTAGAGACTACTTGATGAAAGGATTGCAACAATCAACAATCTAGTCCGCAGAGGAGTGAGTATACTGTCACCAGAAACATTATGTGTAGGCTGTGGGGGGATGGTAGAAACTGCATCCCACATGTTTGTGAGTTGTACGAAATCAAGGGACCTTTGGAACTCGATTTGTAACTGGCTATGCATCCCAGAACACCAAATCTCAGAGATGGCAACAGCAGCAGTGCACATGAACTCATGTTCGGATCAAACTGAACAAGAGTTGTGGAAAGCTACATGGCGGACAGGAGTATGATGCTAGTGGAAGTAACAAAATGTGATTCGCTTTGACGTAGAACTGGATTCGAAAACCACACGGACTCTAGAGGAACAGGTTCAGCTTATGGTGAGATTTTGGCAACAAGCAAGAGGAAGCAGTACTACAATGTTGATCTAGTCTTAAAAATATAGTTTCAGAAAAGTCCTCCATAAGGCATTTTGTAAATGTATAACTGTTTTAAGTGGGAATGAAATCTCTTTACTACCAAAAAATGATAAACTGATATTTTTACCCTCATTCAATAAAACAATCATAATTGATGGATAAATATACGTATAATTACGAATATATTACAATACCTTTAAACTGTAATCAATGTAATCATTCAGTTGAAATTGCATTGTATCAAACATAATCAAAATCAACCTATAATTTTGTTGGGAAGGTTGACTCTCGCACACTCTAATCGCGATACATGCAGTAGTGCGTGCGATTTGAAATCCCACTCCCACCGCCATCCATTCCGCCGACTTCCACCGCCCCTTGACTGGATCTTGCTATCATCCTTGAGCTGCGGAAGCTATAACACACCGGCCCATGGCCGGATCTACTTCAATTGAGGAGTTTCCACCCCTCTCGGTGGCCGAACCCAAACCGCCGTCCTCTGCGCTGGACGTCACCCATCGCTCATTCAAAACTCTGTTCGAAGCGGGAAACAATGCCTCCTACGATCTGATTCCTTTAAAAAAGGCATCACTCTGGAAAGGGGAACCGAAGGTCTCCTTCACGAAGGCCGAAATCGAAGCTTTATCATCCCCATTTGCTCTAGCTGTTGTCGAAAAATTTAGCCATGGCCGTCCATCCATTGAAGCAACTCGCAAATTGATAATTGCAATTGGCTTCAAGGGAGAGGTAATTGTCGGTCACCTTGACTCAAAACATGTTCTGATTAGATTTTCTAATGAGGAAGACAGAGATCGAATGTGGCTGCGAGAAACCTGTAATCTGCAAAGATTTCCAATGCGGGTTTTCAAATGGTCTCCAGATTTTAAACGGGAATCTGAGTCTCATATAGCACCAGTTTGGATTTCTATGCCTAATCTACCAGTTCATTTATATTGAAAGGATGCTATATATTCAATTGCGAATGTTGTTGCCCCCCTGTGAGGATTGATTCGGCTACTTAATTATTGATTAGACCAAGTTTGGCAAGAGTGTGTGTTGAATTAAATTTGCTTTCCACACCTCCTAGTAGAGTTTTTGTCGAATCAGAAGACTTTGAAGACTTTTGGCAACCACTCAATATTGAACGAAAGCTTGCATATTGCCAACACTGTCTAAGGCAAGGACATAGTTAGGATGACTGTAAGATTCTGCTTCCAGAAAAAGCATTGAAGGCTCCTGCTATGCTGAAATCTGGAGGAAAAAATGTCACTTAAGCCCCTAGTACTGGAACCACAACCTCAACTGGTCATCCAAAAATTGTCTCAAAAACTACCCCCAAGAGCCAATTTGTGTACAGACAAGTTGATAAACGTAGACACTCCGTTGCTGACAAGGCTCCAAGCACTGAGTTTGATGCAGTTCAACTTCCCTAGGAGGTTGATGCTCTCCAAAAAGCCTCCGGCCAAGGTAACCATAAATCTGACAATAATTGTGAAAGTACTTTGCCAATTCACACCTCTAACGCCTTTTCTTGTCTTGCTGATGGTAAGGATGAGACAGTGACTGCTGTAGATGATTCCTCTAAAGAATTAGTCCCAATCATCCATAATGTCTCAAATCCTACCAAAGGACCTAGCAATCAGAATGAAGGAGAGTCACAATATGTTGCAACTGCGGAAACCAACCAGACTAACTCTAGCAGGAAGGGTAAAGGGAAACTCTCAAAGAAGAGAAACAAATCTCCTTGGGCAAGGCTGGACAACTTACAAGAAAATACTCCAGATTCAACCTCTGATGCACAGGATGAACACACTCTTGTGGAGGTGGCCTCAGAAGAAGAGTTCTCAATCAATGTCACCACAGAACCCACTGATGTCCCTCTATCTAAGTTATGGTCCCCGAATAAAAAACTAAAGCCTCCAAAGGAATCATACAATGAGAAAGAACCACCAGAATCACAATCAGAATCTGAAGACGAAGCAGAATGTGGTGCCCCTACACAGAATGAGAAGCTTGAACCCAAACAAAGGAAAAAGAGAGTCTACATCAAAAGGCTTAAAGGATACTATGCTAGCTCTACCATTGAAACCAGATCTAAGGCACTCCAATGAATATATCAGCTCTAATATGGAACATCAGAGGGATTAACAATCCACTCACACTAGCCCGGCTAAAGAAACTTATCAGGTTACACAAACTGACTTTTAATTTTGTTTTGGAGCCTATGCAGGAGAGTCATCAGTTACAAACAATAAAGAACAGGTTGAAATTTTCTAACGGTGCCTGTAATGCTGCAAGTACAATCTGGTGCTTTTGGCTGAACTGTTGGGAGGCTGAAAAGATGCTACTTCTTCAGGTCAAGCACACGACCTCAGATTTCTTATTCTACTTCAGTGGGATTTATGCAAAGTGTGATAGAACGAAGCGTCTTCCTTTATGGGTCAGTATGGAGCATCAACTTACCCAAATAAATGGCCCCCTCATCCTAGGAGGAGATTTCAATATAATTCTAGCACCATAAGAGAAAGTAGGTGGTTTGCCAATTCAAATGGGCGCTGCTGCGGATTTTCAAAACACAATCAACTCCGGTAAGCTAATAGATGCTGGATTTATTGGCAACCGGTTCACTTGGACGAACAATCAGTCTGGCAAGCAGAAGATTGTCCAAAGGCTGGACAGAATTTTAATCTCAAACAAATGGATTTCAGAGGCTCCTGCAATCACAGTTCAGCATTTAAATAAACTTCAGTCAGACCATAGCCCACTACTGATTCAAGCCACCACACTTACTGAGTCTAAGCTGAGCAGATTTATTTTCCAGGAGTTTTGGACACTTCATTCAACCTTCCTAGCAACAGTCTCCTCTAGTTGGGAAGAACCACTACCAGGAATGTCTCCTATGATGAGATTGGTGACCAAGTTGAAACGACTTAGACAAAAACTGAGAGCTTGGAACAAGGAGACCTATGGAGACCTTTTCCAGAACATCAAGGCAGCGGAAGATAACATCACAGCCTTGGAAATTCAATATGACCTCTCTGGATCCCCACAGGACAGGTCTCTCCTCCAGCAAGCAAAAGCCGTTCATAAACAGCACCTCCTGGCAGAGGAAATGTTCTGGCGCCAAAAGTCACGAATTATGTGGTTGAAGGAAGGTGATAGAAACATAGAATTTTACCACAAGAGTGTTAAGAAGTCAAGATCCAAATCCTATATCAGCAAACTGAAGAATAATGAGGGACACTGGATATCTTCCCAGACAGACATCAGAGCTCTATTATTGCAACATTTCGAAGCACAGCTGTCAGCAGAGAACACTAGTTTGGATGATTCATGGCAATCTGTCATTCCATCTTTGGTCACAGCAGAGATGAATGAAAAATTATGTATCTAGCCTGATGATGCAGAAATTAAGGCAGCAATTTTCGAATTAAATCCAGACAGTGCTCCAGGATTGGATGGATTCTCAGGACTCTTCTTCTGCAGTTGTTGGGACATTATCAAACAGGATGTAATAGATGTAGTTCTCTCCTTCTTTGCTGGCCAGGAACCCAATGCATCTTACTCCAACACTCTTCTAGCATTGATCCCTAAGGTCACAAATCCTACGCGCTGCTCAGAATTTCGACCTATAAGTCTATGCAACTTTGTGGGAAAAATCATATCAAAGCTTCTATCAAAAAGGTTGAGCACAATTCTGCCTCATCCCCTTACCAAAGTGGATTCATTCCAAGGAGAAATATAGCCGACAACATCCTCCTTGCCCAAGAAATGATGCATTATCTGAAAAAACCTTGTAGAGGGCACAACGTGGCCTTAAAATTAGATATGGCAAAGGCCTTTGACCGAGTATCCTAGACCTATCTGAACAAAGTATTAAGGGCTTTTGGCTTTGCAAAAACCTTTATTGATCAAATTTGGAGACTTATCTCTAGATGCAGCTTTTCACTTCTATTACAGGAGATCTGCTCATGGATATTTCAGAGCCTCCAGGTGTCTTCGCCAAGGGGATCCCCTGTCCCCTCTCCTGTTTATTCTAGGCACTGAGGTATTAAGTAGAAGCCTGCAGAACCTGATGGAAAGATGCCCCTCTTTTGCATTCAAGTCCCCTCCACGCTGCCCTATCATCTCTCACTTGACTTACGCAGATGATATTATAATATTCTGTAGAGGCTCCAAATTTGCGCTAGATGCAGTATCAAAGGTGATCAAACACTATGAAGGTGTTTCTGGTCAGCTCATCAACATCTCCAAAAGCTGTTTCATGATCTCTCCAACAGTCTCTCAAACTAGAATTAATCTCATTAAAGATTGGATTGGATTTCTGCACTGTGGCCTTCCCACAACATACTTGGGTGCCCCCCTCTACTCGGGTAGGAAAACAGCAACCTTGTTCCACAGTCTGCTCTCAAAGTTTCGGCAAAAATTAGATGGATGGACCTCTTCCACATTATCCAGTGGTGGTAGGCTAACTCTCATAAAACATGTTCTCTATAGCTTACCTACATATCTGATTATGGTCATTCAACCACCTATTGGAATACTAGAACAGATTGAAGATATGATGTCTGATTTCTTTTGGGGATGGAGCGAGAATAAAAAGAAAACTAACTGGATTTCGTGGTCATGTATATGTTCACCAATATCAGAAGGTGGCCTTGGTTGTCGCAAATTAAAGGATATTACCCGAGCCTTCAGTATGAAACTATGGTGGAAAGTCAGGCAGAATACCAGTTTGTGGTCGGAGTTCATGCTAAAGAAATACTGCTTCCATTCAGATATCACCACCGTGCGGATTGTTGGGCTTATATATTAGTTATATCAATTAATCCGTTTAATTAATTTAACCTAAAGCCCACTACCCACCTAAGCCC
>JAOYMZ010014613.1:0-19974 GCA_025802335.1 Pinguicula primuliflora
GGGTGGGCGGGGGAGGGGGGAGGGAACTGCCACCTACCTTCGCCCCTGGTTGGTGGTGATGCGTGTGAATATGGCAGGACCATTTATGAGCACTTATATAGCTCACGAAGATTGGGTACGAATCTCTCACGAATCACATTTGGAGTGATTTAAGAGGGCCACTGGTGGCCAACACTTTTGGCTCGGCCAATGGAGTCGCGCCAGGTAAGCGATAGTGTGCCACACGTGAGTAAAATTTCGTAGGCTATATCATTGGGGACCATTTATAGGGTTGATCCATGATCCCCTCTTTCCCCTAAGCACATGATTTACGGAATTTTCTAGATAATGTGAAGATTTGTAATTATCTTCTACCTTATTTACAATGTTTTCCTTATTTATATTGTCAACAATGGTCTCATATTCCACCTGCATATTCACATATATTTTTTTCCTTTTGAGGGGGGTTTGCAAATTGCACCTCTCTTCTTTCTTATCTTGAGCGCGCAGGAAGCCATACTGCCATAGTGTATGAGATGCAGCGACGTCGGTAGTTTTATAACCCCACATTTTTTTCAAAATTTTAATACAATTTGCTTACCAAAATCACAGAACAAATGTTTTAGTATTTCAAATCGCTGTACTAATTTTTTTTTGCTTCATGATAGAGGTTCCGATAGCCATTATTGATCATGTTCATAGGCTGCATCATTTTTTTTAGATGAGAGAAGCCAATTTGGACTTTCATCGTTGTACTAAAATTTTGTATGTTTACAAATGGTTCTACTTTTATAAAATAATTTTTAATGGAAAAAATTAAAAAAAAATGATTTATAAAAAAATAGTGTGTGCAAAAATTGTGGTGCTACAGAAAAAAATCTAATAGTAGTGTTTGCAAATATTTTTAAATTTTCTTATATTTATGTAAGGAAAGTTCAATTTTACATTTACAATTCGATTAAAATAATATATTTTAATCATATTAATAATTTTCAAGAATAATATATTCTATTTCATTTATTTTAAAAAATGTCACCGTCTATTTTTCCACCGTCTCTACTTTTGAATTATAAACCAAAATAATTTTGGTACCGCAAAAACAAAACTGAAGCAAAAACTGGTCAAACAACACTCGACCACGAATTAGGGCAGAAGTCTTTCGAATGGCATGCATTAATGTTATTGTTAAGGTAGAAAATAAATTGAATACCATAATGACAAATCATACATTGGAAATCCCAAAGACAATACCGACGAAATGACAACTACGGTCGCCTACAGCGGACAAAATAGCATTTATACCCCCAATATCACCGCGAAAATCCACGCGACCACGTGCCGCAATCTACATCAATCCCACCGCCACGAACGCCACCGCCACCGCGGTGGCACCAACCGTTGCCTTACACGAGGAAACGCCGTTAAAACCCTCAGCGGCAGTTCCAGTCGGGGAGGAGGCAGGTGTGGACACGACAGTCGGCGGAGCAGCGCGTGGTGCGGCACCATATGGTA
The DNA here is from genome assembly GCA_025802335.1 of Pinguicula primuliflora. Taxonomy (NCBI): domain Eukaryota; kingdom Viridiplantae; phylum Streptophyta; class Magnoliopsida; order Lamiales; family Lentibulariaceae; genus Pinguicula; species Pinguicula primuliflora. Next base: position 1,492 of record JAOYMZ010014613.1, read on the forward strand.
CCAGACCTACGTTTGGCGACCGCGTCGGCGACGGGGAGGCGGTTGGTGGTGCGGCGGCAATGCGGGGCGGAAGTGCAGCGGCGGATGGAGACACGGTTGGTGCACCAGTGGGTGGTTGGGCCGTGCAGAGGGCGACGATGAGAGGTATTAGGAGGAGAAACTGAATCCCTGTCAACGAAGCCATTGGCTTTTCTAGAGATGCAGATTGCCAGAAAATATTAGGGTTTTAAAACTTGGTGGTGAAGACGCTTCTTTGATGAATAAGGAACAACCGGAACGGAACACCTATGCATGCAAAATGATAATACAAACTGCAGGCTGCCGGCAATCTTCATATATGCACCAGGCTTAGTGCTAGCGGTGGACGCAAACGTGGCGATGAAATAACAAATGCAGTTAATAATCATACCGAAAACTTTTTTAGTGTGATTGATATACACGATAATTTTATCGGGTTTGGATATAGTGTGTTTTAACTGCCATAATAAAATTGTTCATATTGTTTTGTGTACACAATTATTATTGTACATAAAATCGGTATACGCTAATTTTAGAAAATTTTCGGATGTCAAAATAAAAAAGTAAAATCGGTTCTGGAATCATCGTGCTGAAACGGTGTCGGAACCGGTACTATACTTTTATTTGGGTCGCGTAACACATCGTTTAAGGTTATGGTTAAGTTTGTTGCTCCTAAAATGCTTTTTAATAGTGTTTTAGTTTTTTGAGTGTCAAGCTGCCAAAACCAAAATTCATGACCGGTTCCGGCATCATCACGATGCGTGGATTATAGAACCAGTCTTATTTTTTATTTCGATGGTCGAAAAGCGGCCAAAATGGTAGGGTATCGAAATTCGGTACCTAATTTTTCAGTACACCTAGCACTCCTGTAAAACGGTGCATAGTATTTACTTCCAATTTAATAACAAGTATTATTGTTGGTTAAATTATTCTAATCATACGGATCTCGGCCCAATAAAGATTAGGATCACTAATTCTATCCAACTTGTTTCATGTGATTTAAAAAATTTTAAATTTAACTCAACATTCAAAAGACTAAAATAATTCTAGACTTCAAATAAATTATACATTGCCATAGACTCGAGAAAATTCTCAGATCGATAGGTATCGATTTCAAATTGCTACTCCTTGCGAACTCTAGGATTCCCGAATCACACATCCACCATTCCTACAATGTCTAAGGTATGGTCCTTCATAGATCTGGATTATTTACGTTATAATAGACTGTGGGTTAATGAGTTCTTGATTATTTTCCTATTCCGGCCTAAGGATGATAATGGGTCGGGACGGGGCAGGTCAAGGTCGCCCCGCCCTGTTGGGGCCGAGTTGCACGAGTCGAATCGGGTTAACCCGATCCAGAAAATAATTTTAACCCAATTGGATGGTCAGTATTTCTGCTAGTTCTGCTGAGTTTTACTTCCTTTTATGTTAGTGTTGGTCAGTCTCTGCTGGTTATTGCCATGGTAGTGCTGGTTATTGCCAACAGTATCTGTTGTGTTGCTGAGTTACTTCTTTTCATGTGAGTGTTGGTCAGTGTTTTGTGCTAATGTTATTGTTGGCCAGTGTTTCTGCTGTTTAGAGTGGTCAGTGTACTGCCAATGGTGTTCATCATCTAGCAAATCAGTGTTTCGGTTGTTTTCTGCTGAGTTACTTTTGTCTATGGCCGGATCGAAATGGAAATCTGCAAAATGAGCTGAAGAATACAACAGCTAGAGGAGTTTTTTTGTGAGATTGACAACCCAATGCTGAAGGTTTTGTCACATATAGGTTGGGTAAGAAAGGCTTGGGCCTAGGCCCATTGTAAATATGTAAAAAAACTTTTTGTTCTTAATACAAATTTCAATTATCCAAAAAAAAGCCTCCTAAAAACTCGCCGGAAAACAGTAGCTCAGCTCCTACCATAGCTTGTTGAAGATCTTGAGTGGCGGTCTAACATCTCCGGTCCCAATTCTGCCGAGGAGTAACGAGTGGAGGAAGAATTCCGAAACATTTCTATTATGTGGCATTGAGTGGCGGAGACAAGTTTTTTCGGTCCCAATTTCTCCTCAAGCAAGCTTTACCAATCACTGTAAGGTAGGGTAATACACCGGAAGAAATTACCTGGTACATGCAATCAAACTCTCCGGCGAGACTCAAAAATAGAAAAAGAAAAAGAAAAATATCAATAGATCTCAAAACACCACCACCAAAATGCCCCCCTCTCTGATCCGAAATCCACCTGCAAAACCCTTGAATACCGACCCCTTGAATACCACGAAGGATGTGGAAACTAACCTTTTATCTAATGATGTTCTTGTGGCTCCTGACTCTGTAGATTTAACTTTGGAACTAGAATTCGCCAAGGACTCCGACAGTCCTTGGGTAGTGGTGGACAACCGGAAAGTAAAACCTATGAACAAAACAGGAAATCCCGCTCCAAAAACACAAACACATGCTGCACAACGGAAGAAAATGCCAGCTTTCATTGAAAAACTCAAGGCCAGTACTATCTCTTTTTTCATAACAAATTTTCCACATGACTGGACAAATGCGGAGATGTGGGCGTTCTTCCATCCCCACGAAAAAGTTAGGGATATCTACGCTCCACCGAGGCTTGAAATTAAGGGTAAGAGGTATGGTTTTGTTAGATTTGATAACTTTTTGGATCCTTTCTTGCTTTTGCAGGTTTTAAAAGGTTGCAGGGTAGGAACTTCCACATTACAGATAAATCTGGCCAGGGAAGCAGGAGAATCAGCAAGAGCTCACTCTGTCCCACCCCGCAATACGAAGATAAACAATCCGAACTTCATTCCGGCATCGAAAATTATCGAAACTCTGGATTTTATACTTGTACCAGAAGATTTCCAGTGTCTGGATAAATGTCTAGTTGGTCTGCCAAGTCCAATTCTAGACCCGGATTCGATGCACAAGATCATGGAACAAAATGGCTATATTAATTGCTCGGTGGTATGCCTTGAAGGAGGAGAGATTCTCATCAAGTTGGACACAGAAGAAAGGAAACTGGCGATGATCAATGACTGCTCAATCCAGAATCAACTCAATGTTCACAACTTGAGGCCATGGAAGGTCATTAATGGGAGATTGGTGAGATCACTCTGGTTACGTATAACAGGCACCCCCCTTCATTGCTGGAGCAATCACTTCTTCACTCAGGTAGTCTCCAAGGTTGGAGATGTGATACAGATTGACGAAAAAACAACCGGAAAGGTGGAAATGATGTACGGGAGGGTTCAAGTTCTATCACAGCAAAATGAACCTATAAAGAAGAGGTTGCGCATAAACTCAGAGTCAGAGAGTTTTGAAATCTGGATTGATGAGGAGCAAACTGGCAGTAACAATTATGATCTCAGATTCTCCGGCAAAAAGACTGAATGGAGGCCTGTCCCAGCCAAACCTGTGAATAGAGTGGATGATCAATGGCCAGGTCTGAATGATGCTACTGCATGAGGAGGTGAAAAACTGAAGGGTATCCAAGTTATTAATACTGATCCAAAGCCTAGTACTCAAGGTCCTCATGCTCCCACTGGTAATAGAAACTGTCAGAACGACCCAGGTCAGTGCTCTACCAACCAGGCCAATTCTACCAAAACTGGAACAAAATCCCCACCAGAATCCCCAAAGAAAATTATCCTGTGACCTCACACAAATCCGATTACAACTCCTGCAGAATCGCCAATTAAAAATAGATCAGTGTTGCCTGAAGAGGATCCTATCCCTGAACAGGTTGTCCTGGATATTCCTGAGGATGCTTCTAAACCAGTTCCTAAATCTGTCAGCGAAGAACTCGAGCCAGTAGATCAGAAATGTCGCAAAGCATCACGGTCTAGTAAGGAAGTCTCCTCAACAGCAAAAGGTAATATATCCAAAGTTAGGAAAATGGAAGGTTTCACAGCCTTTCTAGCAAGTCAGCACAACATGATAGGTTGTAATATTGGAGAAAATAGTGTCAGTCGGACTCTACATTATGTTGAGGATAATGTGAGCACAACTACACCCTTGAAATACCAGAGATAGAATTCCCTATCATTTTTGCATCACCAAAGACACCTACACAAAGTCCGGATCCTTTCAATCTTCGACTATTGATCAACCAAACTCCAAATACTCTGAACAGTATAAGTAAGGGTATTTATGATTTGGTAGCTGCGTCCGAGGAGAAGCTAAAACTATGGCAATTGGTAAAATCAATGGGGGTCTCTGCCCCATGCTCTGATCACATAATGGTGGAGCAGTTAAATCAGATAGATACCAATGCTTTAGCAAAATTAGAGGACAATCGACAGACTGAGTCAGCGGCAAGTTTAAGTCAGGATTAATGAGGATAGGAAGCTACAATATCTAGGGTCTGGGACAGCAGTCAAAGAAAATGAATGTCAAGAACTTGGTATCATCACAGAAGTTAGACATGCTATTAGTCCAGGAGACAAAGATGGAATAGTTCTCAGCGACTATTGGTAACAAGATTTGGCCTGACTCTCAATTTGAGTGGATTCACAAGGATTCAATAGGGCGTGCAGGTGGTATTCTGATCATATGGCAGAAAGATAGGTTCGAACTAATAGAATCAAATGTGGCAGATGGTTATGCTCATGTCTCTGGCCTGTGGGGAGCCGAAAAAGTACCAATCAATGTGATTAATGTATATGCATCGTCATCAACTTCTGAAAAAACGAGCACTGGGGTTAGACATTGAGACAAAAATTGGCAGGGAGCCGCATGGTAAGTGGTGTGTTCCAGGTGATTTTAATGCAATTAGATCCGCTGATGAAAGGGTAAGTCTATCACCACCAAACGCCAGGGAAATGTATGATTTTCACAGTTTTATTTTGAACTCGAATCTGGTGGATTTACCTCTACATCAGAAGCGCTTTACCTGCTTCATAGGCAGTGGAACTAGCAGCAGCAGAATTGATAGGTTTTTGCTCTCACAAAGCTGGATGTCAACTTGGCAAAATCTATTTCAAGTAGCTCAGATAAGAAGCATGTCTGATCATTTCCCCATTCTACTTAAGGAAAAGGACATAAACTGGGGACCGAAAGCGATTCGTACTCTTGACTGCTGGAACGATTATCCAACTTTCAGAGACTTTGTTCAGCTGGAATGGAGCTGTCTGCAAATAACAGGTTCAAAGGGATACATCTTGCACCATAAGTTGAGAAGTATGAGATTAAAGTTATCCGCATGGAACAAAGATACATTTGGGAGCATAGACAAAAAGATTGAGCAGCTGAAGCTAGTACAGCTAACTTTCGACTTGAAAGCTGAGCTTGGAATATTGTCATCCAGTGACATAGAGGACAAAAAGCTATCCTGGATAGCGCTTCAGAAGGCCATCAGAGACAAAGAAAAATTAACTTTTCAAAAGTCCAGATCAAAATGGGTTAGGGAAGGTGACGACAATCACTCCTATTTCCAATCGAGACTCTTAAGGAACAGAAACATAAACAAGATCAGGGGAATGGAGATATGAGGCACTTGGTTGGAAGATGTCTCAGCAGTGAAGCACGGCATCACAGAACATTTCAGATTGCAATATGAAGAACCACTTCTGCTCAGACCTATCCTGGACATACGTGCAGAAAGAAAAATATCCTCATCAGACAATATGGAGTTGATCAAAGAAATCACAGAGCAGGAAATAAAAGAAGCAGTATGGAGCTGCTCTCCTAAAAAGGCCCCGGGACCTGATGGATACAATTTCACCTTTATCAAAACTCACTGGGAGACTATAAAGCAGGATTACATATCTTTCATACAGGATTTTCAAAAATCTGGCAGGCTGGCAGGAGAACTGACTTCAACATGGATTGTACTAACTCCGAAGATAAAGAACCCGTCTGCAATGGAACACTATAGACCTATCTAATTGGTTGTCAGTGGTTACAAAATATTAGTAAAGATCTTATCGGCCAGGCTGACGCAAGTCATTGGAAAAGTGATCTCGAAAGAGCAAACTGGATTCCTGAAAGACGGGCAAATACTGGATGGTGTCCTAATGGCAAATGAAGTCATACATAGTTACAAACGGAACAAAAAGCCACTGATTCTATTTAAGTTGGATTTTAGGAAAGCCTTCTACACAGTGTCTTGGTCTTTCTTGCAGCATATGTTGGAAAAGACAGGTTTTGAACACACCTGGAGAAACTGGATACAGCAGTGTGTATCTACGGCCAAAGCTTCTGTTCTTATAAATGGTGCAAGCGTGGGAGAATTCAGGCTGCATAGGGGGCTGAGACAGGGTGATCCCTTATCACCTTTGCTATTTTTGCTGATAGTTGAAGGGCTGCATTTAATGCTCAACCAGGCAGTCATTACGGGAACCTTGAAGGGGGCACAGATTGGAGATGTGACCATCTCACATCTTCAATATGCTGACGACACATTAATCTTGGTGGAAGGAACATCAGATGGGGTAAGACTACTGAGAGGGGTGCTGCAGGTATTCGAATTGATTTCTGGGTTGGGAGTGAACTTCTTCAAGAGTGAGCTATACGGGATAAACATACCAGATTCAACTCTAAATGAGTATGCAACCGTCCTTCGCTGCAAACAGAGCTCTCTTCCGTGTAAATATCTGGGCCTGCCCCTTGGTGACAATCCAGGACGAATCAGGATGTGGGAAGACATGATCAAACAGATAGAGGGGAGGCTGAAATCCTGGGAAAACAAATTCTTAAACTTCGCAGGTAAGTGCACTCTTATCAAATCAGTTTTAACTAACCTAATCCTCTATTATCTGTCTCTGTATCAAGCCCCAGCACAGGTTATCAAACGGCTAACAAGGCTGATCACAAGGTTTCTATGGCAAGCAAAGGAAAGTAACAACAGGCCGATACATTGGACAAGCTGGGAGCACTTGTGCTTGGAGAAAAAGGAAGGAGGACTGGGCTTAAAGAACCTCAAATCCATGAACACAGCCTTACTTGCAAAGTGGATTTGGCATTTCAAAAGTGAAGGCGAAGGACTGTGGAGAGAAGTGATACTGGCAAAATACTTCCAAGAGTCGAACTCCATGACAGAATTGCAGCTATTGTCCTTACCGGATCAGACATCAAAGGCTTGGAAAGACATCTGGAACTCTGCTGCGACAGAAGCTTGGTTCAACAATTATGTTGAACTAGTGGTGAAGAGAGGAGATGCCGCTTTATTCTGGAAATCAAACTGGACAGCAGAGGGTACTCTTGCAATTTTATTTGGTGATCTATACAAGCTAGCTTTGGACAGGAACATCACAGTTAGAAGGTTCTGGGAAGGCTTTTATCAGCATGATCCTGAGAGCAGCAACACTACTCAAAGACAGCTGAGCCACTCAATATTTAGGCATCCTCTGCGCCAATGGGAAGCTGACCGGGTTCTCATTCCGAGTTCTGCACTATCAGCCATTTCTTACAAGAAGAGGATCAAGACACCTGGCGATGGAAAGCAGATGCAACTGGAAAATTCACAATGTCCTCTGCTTATACACTGATCCAAGATGCGTCTGCTGACTACATGAGCGACAGATCTGAGCTATCTATAGCCTGGGGAAAATATGCTCCCCTTCGGATTCAAGCTTTCAGTTGGCGACTTCTACAGGACAGGATCCCAACTATGACTAATCTGAAACAATGTGGGATAGCATTAGATCCAACCGTCATGCGATGCGTCTGGTGTGGTGAGCAAGATGAATCTGCATCCCATCTTTTTTGCTCATGTTCTCATGCTGCAGAATTATGGAAAGAAGCACAACAATGGCTTGGTATGGACAAGGTGCTAGATTCTTCAACCGTTATGCAGCATTACAAATCCTTTACCGCATCTTACAAAGGCCGATTATGGAAAAGAATAGGGCATACAATTTGGCAGGGTATAGTGTGGTATCTTTGGAAAGAATAGAACTGCATAAGATTCGACACAGAAGGAATGAGCGATGTCATCGAAATACTGATCACCCAAACATGGAATTGGATGCACGCTCATGGCATAACCCCGGCAGGGCACACATTGGTGGGCTGGTTCCGTAATCCTGCATTAGTTTTTTCGATTGTAGTATAGTATATAGATCCTTAGGGTTGGATTATAGTTTTTGTACATATTACCCCCCTTTTTTACAAGTTGATGAAATGAGAAGCAAGTTCCTTACCCAAAAAAATATTGTTTCGAAAACATTGTAGATCACACGAGTTTGTTTCCATTTAATACCAATATTATTACCAATGATCATTTAAATAATAATAATTTCAAGATGTAAACTTAACAGGCCAGGTACCGGATCCGTGGACCACGGACCCAGACTCCAGAGCAACACGTCGGGGTGGGTCGTTTTTGCTATCCCTATTTGGGCCAGTAATTGTGTTCAAGCAGAAATGTTTTTTGCCAGTGGAACCTAGACGAATTTGTAAACAATTCGTATTATGTGTTACGAATCATCTGTTCTTGTGTTCCGCTTTATAATACATAATTTTGAATTTCAAATTTCTACTCATTCAATTTATACTTGCGTTATTTACGATTTCAACCCTTTCATTTTTTTTTGCTCATGTTTAGATGTCGAACAAATGCCATAAGCTCGTCAACGTTCAAATGTATTCATTATATTAAATTCACTCGATGATCTAGATGATCTGAATGATGAAACACACTGCATTTTTGCCAGCGCCACGACAGAATATTTTCGTTAAAATTTGTTTTTATGAGGTATAGATAAAAGTTGCTTCTAAATGAAAGTATAATTGCCCAAGAGGAATAAAAGGGGTAATAAAAAATTAAGAAGAGTAATGTTACATGTATTCTCACTTTTGATCCTATTCATAAACCCTCTTATTTGACCAACATTATAACCACAATCATTTTTTAACGTGTGGCTGTGATACTTGATACATAAAGAAGTTTATGAATAGGATAAAAAGTGAAAGTAGAAGTAATATTATTAAAAAAAAAATCTTTTACATAAGTACTTGGTCAAACTTCTCTAATTTTGATTAAGCTTCTCCGACCAAATAACAACCAGTCAAAGCTGGATCTTGAAGCTCATTACCCGCTTGAAATTCTTCGGTTGCCCATAAACACAACAGTTGCACCATCACCGGAAGTACCGGTAAATACTCGACCTTTTCTTTTCTTTCTTTTTTTCATTTATAAATTTTTATCAAAATATATTTTTTCCCCCGACTCCTGCTGTGACAGCGATGGAGCATCCCAAGCAATCAAAAGACGACAGTGTGGAAGAAGAAATGAAATCAGTGTCGCTGGAGCCGGATCCCGAAGATCCGAGCCCGAATGCAGGCCGCGGCGCATTGAATACGGGTGATAATGGAGTAGTTAATGCCCGTGACGGTGGGTTTGAGGTAGATTCGAATTCGAAGGAGAAGGGGGTGAGTGGGGGTGCGCAGGAGAAAAGCGGTGAATCGCCGGAGGAGGTGTTGAAGACGAAGAAATCGGTGAGGTGGAGTCAGGAATTGGTGATGGAAACTCAGAGTCCGAGGGAATCCGCTAATCCGTATGTCAATTACGCCCCCGCGCCATCCACCAATAATCCGTCGTTCAATTTCAGAGGTCAGCTGTCTGATTGGTCTGATACTGGGATGAATGATTTCCGTGTTTGATTTACTGCGTAATTTGATTTGCTAGAATGTCCGTGTGAACACTTGCGTAATTGTACGGCTGCTCAACACGGAAAAACAGTTTATTGTTGTTTGTTTATTCACACAATTCCCTCAAGAGGAGAATATTCTCCTTTCAGTTTCAGACACGTAGTGATTGAACCTTTAGCTAGAACAACTACTGGTTTGATACTGGTTCTTTGAAATTGTAATTATGTGTATCTTCTAGTTTGATTTGATCGATGCCAGTAGTGGTTCCTTCACGCGTGTTTTTGTTGAATTTAGGTGCAAATACTTTAGTTTTTTCAAATTTTTTCATTTGTTCACGAAGTTCTTTCGCAAGCTCGTCCGATTGATGCATTCCTTACGTTTAGTTTGAGGTGAACAGCGTTTTGAAAAAAATTGTTCTTTGATTTTCAGAAACTATGGGAAGTGTCAAGGATGTTCTTGGGAGATGGGGTAAAAAGGTTGGAGAAGCAACGAGAAAGGCTGAGGATCTTGCTGGGAATACCTGGCAGCACTGTAAGAATTTTCTATATTGTGACATTTGTTGACTATGTACTGCTTAAGAATTTTGATCAACCAAACTTTTTTTTACCAACCAAGAGAAATATGGTAATTACGTGAGGACATAACAAATTAATGAAATATGAGTTGGTTGTGTCGTATATATGAATTTATGGATGATGCTTACATGAGGAAATCCATCTGAATTTTCATCATCCTATCAGACATTTAAAAAAGCATATAGGCTCCTTCTATCTTGTTAGGATTTGTCTTGCTGTTATGTTTTGATTTTTTTGTTCTGTTTTGGCCACGTTAAGTGAAAACAAACCCTAGCTTGGCCGATGCTGCTCTTGGAAGAATTGCGCAGGGAACCAAGATTCTAGCAGAAGGTGGATACGAAAAAATATTTCGGCAAACATTCGAAACAGTTCCTGGGGAAGATCTGATCAATTCCTTTGCATGCTACTTATCTACATCGGCTGGTCCAGTCATGGGGGTTCTGTATGTATCTACTACAAAGCTCGCATTTTGTAGTGATAACCCACTTTCTTACCAAGCTGGCGATAAGACTGAATGGAGTTATTACAAGGTATGCTTCTGATTTGTTATCTTAATATAGGAACTAGATGAGAGTTAAAAGGTTCTCATGCTGTGATCTTTACGGGATAAAGTAATGCATGTGACCATAGCTGATTTAATTCATTCCTACTTGTTCACTAATGTGAGGAAAATTCGGGCACGGCGGGATTGGTACGGCAGGTGGACCGGTGTTCAACACCTTTGTGCGGGACGGCTGACCGGCCAATCCTGCCATGCGAAGAGGGCACTGAACACTATGCAGTGAGGAACCCTCTGCGAAATTGATCCAACTCGAGAAATACCATACCACAAACTCTTTTATTCACTTCCCCTTTTCCTGACTTTCCTTGCATGACATAATCCCGTTGCAAATAATCTGAAATCTGAATGATAGAATTCCGTTCATTTTCCAACAGGTGATCATCCCATTACACCAGTTAAAAGCGGTGAACCCCTCAACCAGCACGACGAATCCGGCCGAAAAGTACATCCAGATTGTATCCGTGGATAACCATGAATTCTGGTACATGGGATTTCTAAATTACAACGGTGCCGTGGAATGCGTACAACAGATCTTCCTAGCTCGGGACGCACAATCCGTGTAAACTCACCTTCCTTTCAGTCTCCTCTCCTTGTTCTACATACTGCATACAAAATACCTCCTCCCCACTCGTACAAAGACACAGGCTTTTTCTAAGTTACTAAACATTGTACTCTCATAGTTTCCTATTATGCTTCCCACTCTATACTATTGTCTAGTGTCTACTTGTTTTACACATTGGGCCCTATACTTATAAACTGGATATTTCTTGCTGGGTTTCCTGGTTGCTTGTTACTGTGGATGTCTGGATCATTACACTAGAAAAAAAAAGTGAACCCCAGGAAAAAGGAAGTAAGTGATTTCCTTTTGGGTACAAACTCGTTGCCAATGAAGGGGGAAGCATTTGATGCTGTCAGTCTAAATATGGCAGGAAGTTGGGAAATATAAGCTCTGCAATCAATTTTGATGATATAGAGAAGGAAAAAATAAGGGTGGGGTGGGGTGGGGGGGTAGAAGAAAAGGGAACCGACCCTCCTTTCTTAGCTGTGGCTAAAGTTTGAAATTCAGAATCTAATCGAGTACCCTGTTTCACTCTGCAACACTCACATGCTCAAACTCTGCCATTTTATATCCACTATACAAATTTAGCAGATTATTTTGGTTGGTTGGTTGTTTTACTATTGTTTCTATAAAACAAATAATGTAATATATGGTAATTAAAGACCATTGTTGATATTTTCTAGAATACAACCCTGGTTATTCTGAATTCTGATGTAGTGCATTCACCTCTAAGTTTTCTATGAATTGGGTATGGGGTTTGTTGAGATTTGAATTGGTGACATATTAGTCATCAATCTCAAGTTATTGTCACCCGATCAATTGGTATTGGTTTAGATTCTATGTTCTATCGCTTAGGGCGCTTAGCTAATGCCTACGAATTGGGTGATCGCTTTTGCTCGACTTAAATGCTGCTTAAGCGCTTGTGTGGGTCATTTATATGTGTATCTAGACTGTCTAGGCATTGAGTGGATCCTAAATGTGCATGACCATCAACGCTAATACTGGTTAAGTTCGTTCTCATTGCAGTCCGAAGCCATATACATCTAAATAGGATCGTTGTATTGCATATCATCGACCAATTCTTTTTTTAAGCCTATGGAACAATATGACTTTTGAGATTTTTTGAACAACTTTCGAGAATTATATTATGGCATATGACAAAAAAATAGCTCATATTATCCACCCAACAGTAACTCCAAACCCATCACACACACTTTTCCCTGCCCCTGTCTAGTCACAATCTTGGTCGTCTTTTTCCCGCAATTCTCTCATTTTGTAACCTGAAGGCCCAAACACACTTAGTACTATTTTCATTGTGGATCTTTGCATGACTAATAATAATAATGTACTGCACTACACGTGTGTGGGTGAGATGAAGTGTCTTGTGGGAAACTCTACTCACTTATGGATTAAGTGCTCCTCGGACAGTAAAATGCTATAACACATTCATATTTGACATCTAAAACACATCCACTATATATGCACACACACAATAATATTGGTATGTGTGTGTGCTCATAAGCCATGAGTGTATTTTGGGTGTCAATTGTGGGTATCTTATAGCATTCCTCACTCCGACCGCAATCTTACAACAAATATGAGCGGCGAGATAGATGATCGAAAATGAAGAGTACAAATTGCCTAAGGGAAAAACTTGACTCAAATGTGAGCAGGCAGGCCACAATTACAATTGCTTGAGTATACAGAGTCCCCATCCTATCCCAGACGCACTCTCCCAGACAAATCCTCATCCTGGCGGGACAATAAATATGGACCGTCTTTACAACCAGGTGGAAACACGAGTTTTACCATTCTTTTTATTTTCAACTATAGCATGTACTAGGGAATGTAAATACCATTTTTTCGAAATAAAAATGTTAAATTATCCAAAAAAAAAATGTGTGGGTTAGAAATGTTAATATACAACATGACTATACAAACACGCGCGATATACTCATTAATTTAGATAAATGTTGACGAAATTGAAATGTAATATCAATTCTAAAATCATTGTGTTGATATTATTTCCAAACTTGTATCATATTTTCATTACATAGTAGGGTATACCCCTTAAAATTTATGTTAATGATTGAAATAGTTTACATAATAATAAGGTTTTAAACTTTTTTTTGGAATTAAGATCCATAATCATCTCAACACTAAACTGTTGGGGTTTGGGTGGGTGCAGTGAGGCAATTCAGTGCATAGTATGTAGTGTACATTTGGCACTACAGAATTGGTGTGGCAGATGAGCCGATGTTTAACACTTTTGCGCGGGTACGCTGACCGACCAATCCTGCAATGCCACGAGTACACTGCATAGTATACAGTGAGCTAGTCACTGTATACTCCCGTATTCCAAACTGTTGCATTCATATACAGTCGACATTTCGCCCGTGGGAGGACATGAGGCTAAACCTGAATTATGTGTCTTAATGTTCTTGCATAAATTAATGACTTGTACTTTAAGATTTTAATAGACGCATCCATACACAATGTAACCCGAACTAAGAACTGGGTTTATTTTTCAAGTGAGTCAATAGTCATAATATTTTAGTGAGGTGCACCTATTACCTATACTTCTGCCCCACCCTCCCCCTCTGCCACTTGATTCATGTATGTATTGTATGATACATTGGCTTACTCAGTTATTGTACTTGCATTTTACTTTACCCAGCCACCCATGCTTATTTCTTTTTCATTGCAGTGAAATATAAGAATTTACTGAACAAACTGATAAAATATTTTAATTTGGATGATAGACATATAATGTTTATTTTTCGGTGAAGATTTTGGATCGCCGAAATTAAAATTCAATAGTTTTTTAATTGCAAACATTTAATGCAAGCTAAATAATTATTTTGGTTCATTAATATTAAAATGTATGATCGATTCTGGAATGTTATTGGTACGAGAATTCGGAAACTTGTGAGATATTTTACTTTCATTGACGGAAATCGGTGGAAAATAAAATATTTCAAAATTCTGTAATGTAATCCAACCGTTTATTAATTTTTCAATAACCACTTTTTTAGATAACGTATGAAACGCCATCGATGTAGCTAAATCCAACGTACTATCGGAATGACCTGCAAACAATGGTTGATATTTTAACACACTTGACAAGCTAGATGTGACATATCCACGTATCTGAGAGATTTTGAAACGAGGAAGGTAAGGCAGACGCATCTTCGATCATAAATAATCAAATGATTCTGATTTCTAGAAACGAATGAACCCCAAATTGAAGCATATGTGAAAAGAAAAATATTAGATTTACAAAATAAAAAATTAAATTTTTTGTAAGGCATAAAAATACATTGTTTTAAAGTAAAAATTACAAAATTTATAAATTCAATTAGATTACATTTAAATTGTTTGCCTCACAAAATTTCTTAAATCTATCATTACTAAGGTAAAAAAACGAGGAAGGTCAAAAATTAAATCATTGAGAATTTAAATCATTGGAAAAATTAAATCAGCCCCATTTTGGATATACAAATACAACATCTATTTAATTTTTTTATATAAAATTAAATACACAATATAAAACGACTTCTTTTTATATAAAAAAAATTAAGTGCACAATATTTCTATTTTGATGAATGACATGAGAACGGAACAAACGGGAATCATATCACACAAGTTTGCGCTCGGGAGGAAATAACTTGGTTACTGAGATGACTTGGATGACCGGTAGCCGGTAATTAACCTGGCAGGGTTTAAGGATTGCATGTGAATCCGGGAGTAGGGGTTAGTAAAAAAGATGGTAATGGGGTAACTCAGTAATTATTATAAATAGCTTCCTATATTTCACTAATTAAGGGTCTCAAATTCGTCCTTAACAGAGAGCTTTATGGAGTTTGCGGATCAAGAGGAGGAGCAAGATGGAGAAGTTGGGATGGAGATGAGCTGTCGTCACGATGAACTGCCCGGGAACCACAAGATGCTGCTGCCGCCGCCGCCGCCGGAGATGGACGATTCGTCATCGCCGCCGTCGCGGAAGCTGCGGTACAAGGAGTGTCTGAAAAATCACGCGGTGGGAATCGGGGGTCACGCCTTGGACGGCTGCGGTGAATTCATCGCGGCAGGGGATGACGGAACACTGGAGTCGCTGAAATGCGCCGCCTGCAACTGCCACCGGAATTTCCACCGGAAGGAGAACGAGACGGCCGGAGGCGGTGGCGCGTTCGCCTTCCACCACCACCAGCAGCAGCTGCTCTTGACCCACCACCACCACCCGCACGGTGGACATTTTGGATACCGTGGGCCGCCCAGTGGGTACCTACACCTTGCTTCGCCGCAGCAGAGGGCTACGCCGCTGCTGGCCCTTCCGTCGAGCTCCGGCGGAGGAGTAGGCGGTGGTTCGAGAGATGACCTTGAGGATTACTACTACTCCAACCCCAACAGCAGCAGCGGCGGCAAGAAGAGGTACCGTACGAAATTCACGGCGGAGCAGAAGGATAAGATGCTGGGTTTTGCTGAGCGTTTGGGTTGGAGAATCCAGAAGCAGGATGAAGAAATTGTGCAGCAATTCTGCAATGAACTGGGGATCAAGAGGCATGTGCTCAAAGTGTGGATGCACAACAATAAGCACACTATGGGTAAGAAAATATGATGATGAATGATGATAATGTGGAGAAAAAAAAATTCCTTTGTTAGTACATGCAAGGGATTGAGATTATTAGATGTAATGTTGTTTGTAAAACTTGTTGTCCATGTTGCTCTTCTTAATCATTGTATTAATCTATATAAAGACTAGGTTTTTAAATGCTTATAATTCTTTCCCTTGATTTGGAAACTGGTTTTCTGTTCCTCTTCAAGTTGCTGCTACTCTACTGTTTCATCTTGAAAGTTTGAAGCTTTTTCCCTCCAGATTCATGTGTTGAAGTTTCCAAATTCCACCAACACATCCTACAGTAAGTTTGACTTGTTTTATAGTAATCTCTTCATTACTTTTGGCCTTCTGGGGCTGTGTTGGCAACTCCAATGCAATGGTGGCAGCTTATAAATTTCCATGATTGTTCTCCTAATGTGGAAAATGAAAGATGCAAACCTTGATCAGAGAAGTCTGATGCAAGCATTGGGAAGGAAAATACTACTGAACCCACACCAGATTCCAGCAATGATATTTGCTGGAACAGCTCAGATCAGAGTGCCTTCTTCTTCTTCTTCTTAATTTGTTAAAGTCTACAGTTTCAATGATCATTATGCCATGCTTTGCAATTCTCTCTAGAAAACTAAAAAGTCGATGCATCCAAAGCATTGTTTTTTTTTTTCACTTAGTTTTTGACATTTGCCTTTATATGTTGGAGGAGTTGGAACCTTTTGTTTTTCTGGTTTTTGATGTTTGGGGAGGAGACATGTGGGCACAAACGAAACACGTTGAAACATATAGACATGGATGTATTAATATGCACCACATAGGTGTACATAAATGCTGTTCACATACAAGATGTGCTGCTTCTGGTACCAGAAGGTGGATGATGATTATATTGAATATATATGTTTGATCTCGTGGAATTTATATCTTGTGACTTTTGAATTTTGAATTGAGGAGGTATTGTAATGATACAGGTACATAAAATGTTATATATAATTTTATCTTGTATGTATCATGTATATGTGTCATGGTGTTAGTAATGATCAACACTAAAACATGTGTTTCACAATCAACAGTAAATTCTAAACCAATATGAATGTGTCAAGTTCAAGCCCATTGCCAAACTTTTTAGCATAATAGCAAATAATGTAAAATGGTTTCTACAATTTAAAAAGTGAAAAGATACTTTTCACGAGAACTTGCAAACATAATCTTAATCTAAAAAAATTTTTGAATGGAAGCAACTCTAAATTAGTGGAGACCGTAAATTCTCGGATATTGAAAAAAAAAAGCGAAAATATTCTACGGTTTATCCACCTAAAAAACAAATATAATGTCAAGAGTAAAAGTTATATTTGACATACAAGATTGCACCAACATTTTTATACATGTAACATTTTCATGTTTTTTTTATAATGAACACTTAATATTTACTCTTTTGAGTTATTAAGTTCAATTCCTCATTCAGTAGTTCAACCCGTTTAAATTAAGACAGCTTGGTCTGGTAGTAAATATGTGAACTTCTGAGTAAGAGGTCTCGAGTTCAAGCCACAGCAAACACGTTTGGCCAGGTCTAATACATAGGTGCCTATGGGCTGGGTGCAGGCCCCCTAGATTAATCGGGAGTGTAAAAACTCTCGGATATTGGGGAGGAGCGAGAGTATTTATCCCATTTACCTACCTAAAAAAAAAGTAGTTCAACCCGTTTGAGTTGGTTTGGGGAGTTACAAACTAAAACTACGCTTGCAAGTTCTACTGAAAAACAGCTCTTTGCTTTTCAATGGCAGAAACCCTTTTTACACTATTTGCGATTTTGGCTTTTGTCGGTGGACTAGCGTTGGAAAAGCCCCCCAAACCCAAAAGTTAAAAGCTTCTCTTGGAGTAGCTTCTGAGAGGTTCAAGTCAGTGGTCATTTTGAATTATTTAAAAATTTACTTTTAAGATAATTTTGTCTGTACATAAATCGATAATAGCAAAATACCCAAAATTTTCCAGTATTATATCTAATTTGTCACACTATTTTTTAACTTTTGCCACAGTAAAGCCTCAACTGCAAACACTTTATAACTTCTTTATAAAAGCATTTTTTTTAAAAACTCTCCTAAAAAGTCAAAAGCAACTTTTCAGTAGAATTTGCAAATATAACTTATATTGCGTATATCTGTGAGGTCTTGGCTGGAAAAATATACATTTCGTAGAGATTCCACTTAAGCTTCGGAAAATGCTAAAGATGGAATATAAACAATTGCAAAATGACATATGGTATTTGGATAAATGAAAAATTAATACTCAAAGAAAAACACAATATGTGTAAGAATCAGTGTTCTAAAAGGCGGAAAGCGGTGGCGGGGTGCCCCCGGCCCCTCGGCCACCTTGGCGCCGCCTCGGGGTTTGGTGTTTTTTTTGTTCCATTCAATATATTTTGTGTGTTACTGTTAACTAGTTTTTTTTTGTTACATTCAATTTATTCTAACTCATGAACTCTATGTTTTTAACTAACAAACTTTTGTTTCATTGCACAAGCTATGATGCCTTCCCAAAAGAAGAGAGTCTATCAATCCAAAAGGAATTTAACATCATTCCATCAATTAGA
>JAOYMZ010014624.1:0-19972 GCA_025802335.1 Pinguicula primuliflora
AACTTGAACATATGATCTTCTATGTATAAGCTTTCCAATGGTGTGACCACTTTCGTGAACGGGCGATGCTAGTGGCGGGAATTAAAAACGTGTGTTCATTTGTGTGTTCATTTATATGAGCATTGAACATTTCCCTTTAAATATTAACAATAAAATTTAGAAAAATGAAAATAATATACTCATGATAGAGACGTATAGGTATATTAAGTTAAGAATAAAATTGGAATAAAAGACTTATAAGTCACATTATTTTTTAATCAGCCTGAAAAAATGATTTTTCAAATCAGTCATATTATAAAGCAGAAGGTGAACGTTCACGTAACAGACTTATTTTTTCAAATTGACTTATAAGATAGAATTGACTGATAAGGTGACTTATAAGTCTACGCTAAACATTGTGTACGTACAACCAATAGCTTATGAACAAGTGTAATGATGCACCAATAAAACATGTGTAGTTTCAATTACAATGACACATGTTCATATGCTATTAATTGTACATAATTATTTTTTTAACAATGCAACTCTACAAAATTATGTATATCAAAATTATATACACCTATCATTATTATTTTTTTAAGCAAGAACCATTCTTTATTACAAAAATAGTGCGAATATTCGCCAACATCCGGGAATTTACAAATATGGGCTATACGAATGGGCTTGGGCTGACGTTCAGTCCAATACCAAGTTGCGGACCCATATCCCTTCTCGCTTGCTGACATGGTGCACATAGTTCCAGCTGCACCCCGCTTACAGAGAATATTTCCTCCCACCCCATTTCTGTCCTCTCTTCATCTGGAGTCAGAACCCGATTGACGCAATTATCTCAACCCCTAGAAGCCCCAAATAATAGAACCCCAGATCCCAGTTCTCTCACCCATTAGGCATGATTAAATTGGGGAAAATCGTTGAGTGCAAAATCCGGTCTCGTTAATCCGACAACGGCCTTGATTTTGTGACCCAGAACTTGGACCTTCCATCGTCGGCTCGACGATAATGCGTTCATTTTTCGGTGTGAAGTCTATCTTGCGGATGGTGGTGCTATTGATTAATAAAGCTTCAACCTCTGTGCCTTTTGTCGCAGTAGAGATGGGTCCCTTGATTTCTTCGTTTTTCTGTATTGGTGTCAAGTGTTGATTCATACGTTTTAATATTAGGTAAGGATTTGTGCTTTAATAATATTCTTAGCAGCGACTTGTTCTCATTGATCCTAGAGGTTTTGGGTTTACTTTTTAGTCGGCTCGTACAAAGAAGATAAGTACCCATCAGGAGTTGACCAGAAGAAATTCTGGGTTTCATTTCTATTGTCCATTAAAGTTGGATCTTTGTTCTTTTTGTATGAAAGTGTCTGTTGAATTTTGTCTAGTGTTGTTTTATTTGAACAGTTGAGAATCAGGGTTTGAATTTGACAACATTTGGACTTCTTGTTTAATGCAACAGTTGGATTGGGCGTTATTATCACTCCAATATGGGTGTAAGGCTGTTGATTCAGTAAAGGTTCAAGCTGTTGTAGATTTAATTGTATACTCGGAAATTTGGATCTAGAACGTGTCCTCCGTGCCACTCGTGAACTTACGATGGCAGAAGAAAACAGCAGCACAATGAACCTTGATCTTAACTTGGGACCTGTTGATACTGCCAGTGATGATGACAGTGTTGCAACAGCATCTTATCCAAATATTGCTATGAACTTGGAGGACTGGTTAGACGATGGTCCAGTCAGGCTCAGAGAAGCTGTCCGACACAGAAACCGTAGGTGGCAGTCGCTGTGGCAACTACCAATTCCCCGAGCACCGCGAAGTCTGGCACTGCAATTACTTGGTGGGAATGACCCACAGACTGGCGAGGGCAGTGTTCCACCCGAGGGAAGGCCTGCCGAGGCTGCTAAAATCTGTGAGAATGGCACTGCTTATGCGGAAGATGAAGATCTAGGTAAGAACAAAGAGGGTGAGACAAATAATGGCAATGACGGGAGTTTCTTTGATTGCAACATTTGCTTAGATTTAGCCAAGGAGCCTGTTGTTACTTGCTGCGGCCACTTGTTCTGCTGGCCCTGTCTTTACCGGTGGCTACATCATCATTCAGATGCCAAAGAATGTCCTGTTTGCAAGGGAGAGGTTACCGTGAAAGATGTGACCCCAATTTACGGTCGTGGTAGTGACAAAAGGGAGCCTGATATGGATTCTAGTCTAAAGGTTCCACTCAGGCCCCCAGCTCGTCGCATTGAGAGCTGGAGACAAACCATTCAGAGGGCTGCATTTACCGTTCCTCCTATGGAGGAAATGATCCGTCGGCTGGGGAATTCTTATGATTTGGGCAGGGAGATACAAGGTCGAAACTCTGATGGGCAGCTATTATCATCTGAGAGAAGGACTGCATTGCTCAATCGAATTCTAAGCTCTAGCGGAATGCGAAGGGAACAGGTAAGTGTGTTACCAATAGCTGAGGTCCCAGACAATGATTTGAGCGTTTCTGAAGGAATATACACAACGGCACCGACTCAAGTAACATCTCATAGTGAATTGGACTTGCCAGAACCGAGGCACAGCCGCCTTCTAAGACCCCTCTTGGGTCGCAGGTCGAATCCCCACCGTGCACCTTCTTTGTCGAATGCCACTCAGAGTTTGGCTGCTGAGCGGCTGGTTGAGTCTTATTTCCACAGCAACCCTGTGGAAAGGAATCAGGAACACGACAGAGATTCAGTGTCTAGCATTGCTGCTGTCATACATTCTGAAAGTCAAACTGTGGATAACGCTGTGGAAATCGATTCCAGGGTGTCGCGTTCTACTTCATCTTCCAGAAGAAGGAACGACGCTTCAAGAATTTCAGATGTGGACAGTGGAGACTCGAGGGCACCAAGGCGGAGGAGACTGAACTAATGAGAAGAATTCCATGAAGTAGGATATGAAGCAGCAATTTTAGCAGAAAACTCACTGTGCTTTCCGAGTTTTATCTGCAGCCAGCATTCTATATTTTCTAGTTATACTATTTTGAAGAACCTCTTAAGTTTTGTTAACCTGCAGTCGGTAGTCCATTCGTCCCTTGTAATTCATAATGGTTGATGCTGTTAGTTGCACATCAAATTCTTTGTGAAACGACGATTAAATAGAACTTGTTTTTTAAGCTACTTTGAAGAGGAACAATATGGCGCTGGAAATCCCAACTTTAAAAGCATCTCATACTGCAGTGCTTCTGCTTAACCTCATCTGGGCAAGATTGATTTTTAGAACAAATCCCATAAGTCATTCCGGATTCTTGTCCGGAATATAACATTCGGGTTTAGAAAATTTTCGCCATATGCCATCATTCTTCATTGTTTGCATAAATTTATCTATAATATGTATTGAAACGAAATAAATATTAAAAGATTTACAATGCACTATATCCTGGATCTTTCAGCAGGCTGCTTGTTATCTCTGCATACTCTCAAAAGTCAGAAAACAGGAAAAGGTGAAAAAATGTGCTTCCCATTTCCTCATGCTCACCATCCAGTCCAATGATTTACCATCAAAAATTGCAATGGACGAAGCTCCTCACCCAGTATTTCAACAATCTCACGTATTTACCTTGTTCGTCTTCTTTGCTTAACCAAAAAAAAAGCCTCGTCTGTCTTCTGCGATCACGGCTTCTGGTTTAGTTTTACCAGCAACTGTGCATAGAGGATCTCGTTCCAACTGTCAGGTACCCCCGGGAGGCACCAATGGCTGCAGTCTTGAAAATGAAATGGCGATCTCCTCTCTTCATCAGAAACATGTAGTTTCCTGTATATTGAGGGATGGCCATCCTTGCGATAATCTGACATTCTCGTCACGTTTAGATAAGTCACCGGGGTTTTCATATTTTTCAACACCTTCTCCAAAACAGCCATCTTCTCCGGGTAAGGAGAGAGATAAGTTTCGTTCTTTATTGGTTCTGTTTCGTGGTCACATTGACCACCGGAGTTCCACTGGCCGCCCCTGCATAAAATTAAAGCACGTGGTAAGTTCACCGGGAAATATTGTTGGACACGGATTAAAGAAAGAGTTAGAAACCAACTTAAATAGAAATGCGATGCATTACAAGCCTCAAGTTTTAATAAAAGTAACGTCCATATAGGGGGTCTGTTTTCTAACGCTGTAGCTACAAAAGAAAAGCACAATACTGACAACTTGTCTTCACATATTCACCTGAAATGAGTCGCTGAATATCCTCTGAAGAACACAAGAGTCTTCATAGGATTGACATTGGAATCTACCCATCTTCCCCAATATGTTAAAGCTTTACGAAACGCTTCAACCACGTTCAGTTCACCGTAAACATGGGTGCCCTCTTGATAATAGTCCTTCCTGAAACATTAGGCCACCTTAGTCTCAGTGCTGATATTAATCTGTATCATCGATGAAGCTTGTGTTTTTATTGCTTTTTTTACCCTTTTGAAGTCTTCTCATGAGTCCACCAGTGCCCAGTGTTGAAGACGATGATGTCTGCATTCTTGTACTTATCAGCAGAAGGGCTAATCAGATCGAGACGAAGTGTTACCTTCTTCTTTCCCTGTGCATCGGTATCTTCCCATTCTTCAACCAAAAAAGGAGAGACGAAGAACTCCACCGTGCATTTGAAATCCTATAAGCAGTCCAGGACATTGAGAAGAAAATTAGCAAACTAGAAGAAGTTGAAAACAAGAATTGGAGACTGAAAGGAATTTATGAGGACTCACTTCGAAAACAAAGGAATAAGAAGCTTCTGTTCGGAAATGTTGCCTCCCAAATTCTTCATAGACTTTCTTCTGATCTTTCACAGAGTTCTTCAGGGTGCAAATAAGAGATTCCCACATATTCCTATTGAGAGAATCTCCAACAAAAACCAGCCGTCTTCCTCTCAACATTTCCAGCATATGGATTCCACTCAACCTGAACAATCAGGAGAAATTCCATTCGTTGAGAAGACATAAAACGTCTAACTGCAGAATGATATGGGTATAACATAAATCAATCAACAGAAAACTACAGTTATAATCCTGATTGAATCGAGATGCAGATAAGATTTGTCTACAAACCTAGGAAGGGTGCAACCCTTGGGCTTCCATTTAAGTTTATAATAGCTAGTATCGGGCCTGCCATTGAGGAAGCAGTTGAATTGCTCATCTATGAGTGAGCAAGAACCGGGTTTGTACAGTGGATAGGAATCATCTTCCACCCAACTTCCGTCGAACAGATCACACTTACTCAGAGACCTTATCAGCTCATCAATCCCTGTTCCCACCTTTGTCTCGATGCCATTACTCGGTTTCTTCATCAGAGAAGAAGTTATATTGTTTACTGCGTCCTTTTTACCAATTTGCTTTCCTCCATTTGTGGCAGCACCCTTCACTTGAGATTCAGAGCCTGACGATGAAGTTGCAGTCATATTTGCAGTCTTCTCAGAGTTTGTGAACCCACTTTTGCTTTGATTTTCCTTCAAGTCCTGATCTTTACCTCGGAAATCTGCAGTCTGAGTCTGATTAAGCTTAAAGATTCCACCTTTATCGTCCGGCTGATTATTCTGGGTTTGATTCTTCTGGACATCCAACGACCCCGAGGAGACTTGAGGAGGAGGAGGAGCACTATTGTTCAGAGGCACATTTAAAAGAGGCTTCTGGGGCAAAACTGATGCATTTTGGGTCCCTGCATTGCTGTGCTCTTTATGCAGGGAAGGATCGTGTTCGGCTTTACTATCCTGGGTGCTGTTTGGGAAAAAATAGCTGAAAAGCGAAGAAAAGTGAGATCTGTAAGACCCATCTGAGAAAATTGAAGCAGATGCCGGCGCGCTACCGTTCCCAGTTGTGAGAGTGAAGATGTTTGTGAACCATGGAGACGAGGAGTTTGAAGAAGGAGCAAATGCGAGAAAGAGTGTGAAGGCCATGAAAACAACGGCAAACCCATAAGCAACAGCACGGGATCTCTTTGTTCCAGGAATTGAGAAGTGGGATTTGAAGTCGGAGATCAAAGTTCCCCCATTGATGGGTGCATACTTTGCAATATCCGCCATGTGGGGGGCGCCGATTTACGTCAAGTTTTAGGCACAACTCCCGGAGATAAAAAAACAGAATGTCTTGGGAGAGAGAGCAGAAATGGGTGTAACGCCGAATTGCAGCAGAGAGGAAAATAGACCGTGAGGATGGTTCGTCTTCGGTACTGCAAGTCGATAATGTGTCTTGTCTGGTGTTTATGTGCGAGGAAAAAGGGGGTAGTGAGAAGAACCCATGTCTGCGCGTCCTAAAGTCTAGGTAAGTGGGTAACTATGTATCCGGAGGTATTTAGTTGAAAGAATCCATCGTTGAAATCCGTCAGCATAGGTTTGAAATGCTTATTCTACTGAAATCTGGCAACATCCTTAAAAACTTATGGTATTTTGATAATATGGAAGGATTAAAAAGTCAACAAATACTAATGCGCGTGGACCCATGTCATTTGAAGGACAACCGTTCGTACACACAAGATTTCTCCCATCGAAGACCCAAGTCTTCTTACCCACAGACCCCACCACCGTCAGGTTCCCTTGTCCGATCTTCCAATGTCTAAAATTCGAACAGACATACATTGCATACGGACTGAGGTGTTCTTTGTTATATTTACAACGACTACTATTGGTTATGTTCATCACATAATGCATATGCATGCCATGGAGACTTTTGAAAAATATTGGTGTGGAAAAAAAAGGAAGAGAAATTTGTTGTGCCGACAGGAGGTGAGAAAAAAAGCAGAAGATATTGTGGTTGTGAGGCTATGACAGTGAATGGCACACTAAATGAAGGGTCAGGTCAAGGGGGGTGTCCACCCAAATCTGTAACCATCGTCCATCTCAACTTTCTTTCCAGATCATTGATGGATGTATAATTTTTTAGAACGTCGACATGATTGAGCCAAGGCTTTTTTTAGTGGGAGGTAGTCAAAGCACTTACAATTAAAATCCAAAATCTAAATATAGCACAGCAACAAGGTGGTTGAAAACAAGCAGTCCGGAGTGAGTATGACACATGTCGTAGTTGAACTGAATTTATCTGCCTCCAAGAGCCCTTTCCTAGGGAAAACGGATGCTCAACCTGTGGCCAAGGCTCCTTGTTTTCCGTTCTTTTCAAAGTTGATCACATGTGCCATGACTTAGGTTTCATTTCAAAATGTTAGATAACACAAGTAGTGCGGTCTCACTAACTCTTGAGTTTATTATTCACATATGTGTATAAGTTGTTGTATTGTTGGGATTAGATAAGATCCAATTAGTTTGTATAGCTTAGGATATTATACCTTGCTTATCTATATGACAGTGAACGTAGAGGTGAGATAAAACATTGAATCTACCTCTCTCTTTTCAAGTTTCTCTTCATTCTTTCATGGTATCGAAGCACTCTTGCTCGCACAATTGATCCAGTTCGTCCCTGCGACCTCCATCTTCTAATCTCACGTTTCCTTTTCTACCTTGTCAAAACTCACTTCATCACTCTTTGATCTCAGTCCCTGCGATTTCAGCCTTCACAATATACCTACATTCTGTCAATCAGTCTCGAATCCCCCATATCTCACACCACAAATTTCCTCATCTTCTCATTCATCCCTATTTCTCTACTACGAGAAAACAGTTCGTCACTAAATCTTCAATTTCATCTTATTCGATTATCAAATCACAAATTCATCTTCCTCATTCGTCCCATACCATACTCGCCTTCACTCCACTAAATCTCTCCCAATTCATCTCTGTTAAGCTTGATTCGACAAATTATTTGTCGTGGATGTCACAATTCGTGCCAATCCTAAAAAGCTATGATCTCATGTCAATAGCTGATAGATCTATCGCCTGCCTGGTTGCCTCTCTACCACTGAAGGAAGGTGAACTCCTGACTGAACTTCAAGTCAATCCTGAGTTTCGTAAATGGTGGCGGTGAATACGTGTCTACTATATTTAAAGTATTTTTGACCAAACATGGCATTATGCACCGCATATCATGTCCACACACATCATAGCAAAATGGGGGGTGGAGTGTAAGCATCGCCACCTTGCAGACATGAGCTTATGTCTGCTAGCTCGGGCACGCATACTGCGCACTTATTGGTCTGATGCTATATTTACTGCAAATTATATTATGAATAGATTGCCTACACCACTCATTGATTATGCAAGCCCATTTTTGTTACTCTATGGTACCGTCCTTGATTATTTGTTGTTTAGAGTCTTTGGGTGTGCATGTTATCCTCTACTATGTCTCTATAACACCACCAAGTTTATGTATCGTAGTAAGAAGTGTGTGTTCTTAGTATATAGTACTAAATACAAAGGGTATAAATATTATGAACTGTTAACTAAACGAGTTTACATTTCCCGCAATGTCATTTTTTATGAGAGGAGTTTTTCGAGTGTCACTGCTTCAGACCATAGCACCGCCTCTGCAGGGGAGTCTTCTTCTGCACCGTTGCCCTTTGCAGGTATTCATATCACACCTACCACTTCACCTCTTTTAGACTTACCTCTATTTTTCTCTATTTCAGACTCAACATCATCAGGTGGTATGCCATCTGGCCTTGACCCACTTGCTGCTTAGTCACACTTGCCAGCTTACACTGCACTGCTCGCCAATGACGTCTCAGATGGTGGTATGCTGCTAGGCCTTGATCCACCTGCTGTTACACCACAATTGGCAGATGGCACCGAGTCGGCCTCCGTTCCAGACGTGCCACGTGGTTCCTCTGTAGACGTGACCGCTCTGGTAGAGCTCACTCCCAAGGTAACATGTAGTATGTTTTTGGGCCTTGACCCAACTGCTACCTCAGAAGTGAGCTCATGCCTAGGACAGTCAGCCAGTCCAGATCCATCACGTGGCATGTCATGTATTGGAGTTCTTTCACCATCTCATATTATTCCTCATAATTCATCACGTCCCATCACTTGTACTCAGACCGGTTCTCTTAAGCCTAAGTCATTTCCTGATTATCATATGTACTTTGCCTCTAAGTATCCAGGTTGTGCTCTAACTAGTGTGCAGATTCCTCGAGAACCACGTACTTACTTACAGGCCAAGGCCTCTCCGAAATGGTGTGCTGCTATGAAAGATAAGTATGATGCATTAATTGCTAACTCCACGTGGTCTCTCTATCCTCGACCGGCACATCAAAATATCATCCAGAATAAGTGGGTTTACAAGCTCAAAATCAAGTCTGATGGCTCCATTGAATGATATAAGGCTCAGTTAGTGGCATGAGAGTTCGAGAAAACTTATGGCCTTGATTATGAGGAGACGTTCAGTCCCGTTATTAAACCATCTAATATTCGCCTACTACTATGTCTGTCAATACAGTTTAGTTGGTTTGTTCGTCAGCTTGATATTTCTAATGCCTTTCTGAATGGCATTCTTCCTGATGAGGTATACATGGAACAACCAGTTGGATTCATCCTTATACTCATCCTGATTATGTCTGTCGCCTGCATAAGGCTCTCTATGGCCTCAAGTAGGCTCCTCGTGCATGGTATGTCATATTGTCCAACTACCTTATTGAGTATGGATTTCAATGCTCACAATTGGATACGTCTTTCTTCACATTTCATCAGTCCGATGTGCATATCTATATCCTTGTGTATGTCGATGATATATTGGTGACTGGTACCCACCAAAATTTGATTGATGCCCTGGTTTGATACCTTGGGTCCCACTTCAAGCTTCCTGACATGGGTGAGCTAAGCTATTTTCTCGGCATGCATGTGACTCGAGACATGGAGCATTTGCACATTCGACAAAGCAAATATATTCTTGATTTGTTGGAGAAAACGAAGATGCTTGAAGCCAAGCCAATAAGGTCTCCTTCCTCTATTGGCTCGCAGATTAAGGACTCCCAAGGGGATCCACTCTCTCCCGCAGAGACTACTCTGTATCGCAGCACAGTAGAAGCTCTTCAATATTATACCCTTACTCCTCCAGAGATTGCATTCTTGATTAACTAGCTGTGTCAATATCTTCAGCAGCCTTTCTCCTCTCACAGGCAGGCTACCAAGCGAGTACTTTGATATCTTAAAGGGTCGATCGATCATGGTTTACTCTTCACTAAAGCTCCCTCACCTGATCTTACACTTCAGGCCTTTTATGATGTTGACTGGGCCAGGAATAGACACGATCGTCCTTCCACTTTGGGATTTGGTGTCTTTTTGGATCCCAACTTGATATCTTGGACAACCAAAAAGTAAACTGTGGTTGCTCGTTCCAGTACTGAAGTAGAATATCGCGATCTAGCCCACACTACAGTTGATTTATATTGAATTCGGATGGTACTTAAAGATCTTTGTGTCTGTCTGCCTCATACTCCAATGATTTGGCATGGCAACGTGGATGCCATGTCTCTAGCCTCTAATCTAGTCTATCATGCTCGTATTATGCATATCAAAGTGGACTATCATTTTATTCGTGAGAAGGTACAAAACAAGGATATTTAGCTCTCCTATATCCTTACCAAGTCCTAACTTGCAGACATCTTCACCAAGGGATTGGGCACTACTCGGTTATTGGATCTTCGAGAAAAGCTAATGGTCCAGTCCTGAAAATTCTAAATCGGACGAAAATAAGGCACCAAAATCGGAAGAAAAAACAAGTGTGAGGCAATCATTGGACGCGCAAAAGTGTTGGCAATCACGTTAATGAATTACTTACTGACATATGTTTTTCGTCCGGTTTTCTTGTGTCCATTTCGTCCGATATAGCCGCCCTGGTCCAGTCCTTACACATCAGCTTGAGGGAAGGTGTTAGACAGATAACACAAGGAGTCCAGCCTCACTCCAACTTTTGAGTCTATTATTATTCACATGTGTGTTTAAGTTGTTGTATTGTTGGGATTAGATAAGATCCAAGTAGTTTGTATAGCTTAGGATACTATACCTTACTTATCTATATAACAATGAACGTAGTGGTGAGATAAAACATTGAATCTACCTCTCTTTTCTCAAGTTTCTCTTCATTCTTTCAGAAAGGAGCAAATGAAATAATGATGTAGACCGCGACTTCTACTCTAGACCGTATACTAGCTCCCTGGGGCCTCACCAACCCAGGACATTTACAGATATTCAGAAGCAAGCTCTCCTATATCATTCAGTCCAGTTAGACTCTCTGGCTATTCCTTACTTACCAAAGAACAAATGGACTGACCCTTCACAGGACAAGGTGCCATATTGGGAGTCAGGTGATACCATGGGTGATATTCCAATCACTACTATGAATGTCCCTCTATCACAGCTGTGGTCCGCGAATACCAATGGTCATATCTCTACCTCAGAATTCGAATCAGGAGAGTTTCATGAATCTGATAGATACCTAGATTTTTCTGATGCTCCTCCCACACAACAGACATCGAAGACAGTATCTACAAAAGTCGTGAAGAAGAAACGTCAGCAAGGCAAAAAATCAAAAGGCTCTCACAAAGCTTATAACATCCAAACAAGATCCAAAGCTGCAAAGCAATGATCTCTAGTCATTTTTAAATTTCGAGATGGTGTTATTCACTGTTGTCTGTGCTATGCTCACTTTGGGAGCTAGCCCCGTATGTTTTTCCTTTTTCGTTGATTAATAAAATCCAAAACTTCGACTAAAAAAAAGCAGAAAGGATGAAAAAAATGAAATAATGATGTAGACGCGGTTATGCCTCCAAGGCGGGATGAACAACAATACGAAAGTCACTCTGGTCGCATTCTCGTTATTGAATATGATTATTTAGAAGGTACACAAAGTACATTTACACCAAATTTTTCCCAATTCCTACGTGATTCACTCTCCACCACACTCAAACACCACCTCCCACTTGCCGGTGCTGCACCCCATCCCCCCTAAATGGAAGCTCAGGATGTTCCCACCGGCCATGTTCCCACCGCTCTTGTAGTGGTTGATCCTCTCAAGCTGGGGAATTCACCAGGAACAAGTGAAGATGATGGGAATCTCCACATGAATTACACGACATATCCAACTCACGTACGGCTAACTCCACAACAGACATGAAAATTGAGATTATAGGCCACTGGGCACCCCCGCCCTCCAGAACCAAAAGGGAGAAGCTCGAAATGAAGCCTTCTAAAGTCTAAAAGTGAGATTACAGGGAACCCCCACTGTCCGGTTGTTGCAATTTTCCGATACGGTGTTGCTTCTCTTCGCACTATACCTCTTCGACGTCACACTGTTCCTCTTTGACGGGAATTGATGGTGGGCATTGGAGTCCCACCGTCCATTTTACGAAAGCTTATGTGGATATCTTTTTCTCCAAAAGCAACGTCACGGGATGGGCATATCGGCTAATCTTAACCACAAGACGATGATGACAGAGGCCTCCGCCCGACCTTCTTTCATGGTGGAGGTGTTCTCCGGCAAGAATACATTTCTCGGGACGCAGGTCTCGTCACCGATGCCGAAGGACTGGCAGATCCTTCGCTGGAATAGTGGGAAATTAGACTTTATGTGAGACTGACAAATACATTTCTATAGTAAAACCGTGACGTATGAGTATACACTAAATTTGGCAAAAAATTCTATGAGACACAAAGTCTTCTCTTTTTTTTGAAATTGTCACCGTTCGGATTTCGGAAGTCCGAGATATGCACCCGAACTTGGAAAGACCAGGAATAACCAATCCCGATTTTACGAAAGTCGGGCATCATTAACATAACTAATCTATGTAATTAACTCATCCCGACTTTGGGATGTCTAGGATTTTGACATTTTGGCGGGAAAAATAATCTCAGTTTTTGGAAGGATGGGATCATGTGGACACCCAGTTTTCCAAAGTCCGGAATTTATGTTATAAAAATAAGACCAATTTTACCATTCTAATACCACCAACACAATAAATATTTGACAATGAGCTGGACCGGCTGGGGCAAAAATAGCAACTGGCGCATGCCTATATTCAAGGCAGCGACAAATCTCGTAATGGAATCTGGTATAAGGGATGAGGACTACATCGGTTCTGATGTATCTATTTCTGGATTTAAGCCTGAATTTGTGCACTGGTGTTGGAGTAGGGCCTATGTCTCCTTTGCCATTGATCCCCCAAATCATCGTCAAGTTAAGGATCAATTCTCATGATGGAAGATAGAGTATTTTCGTGTTAAAGCATTTATGGAGGCAAATAATGCGTTTATTGATCCAACGACTGATGGGTGTGCAAATGCACACAGTCAGGTTGTAATACAATGCACTGAAGCAAGGGTCAGATCTCAGGGAGGGGGATTCATCTCATGCAACTTAAGTTCAGCAGCTATCAAAATAACCCACGAATTCAGGTGTGCAAAACTTTTAATCTACTGATCCAAAAATTCCAAACTAAAATTCTACATATAGCTAAGGGGGTCTATATAACTTATTATGAAGACAACTGATCCAGATTCGCAACATATAAAGAGATATGCTACGAAATATAGAGGTAACTCAGGGCTTCGGTATTCTTACTTCACCTAAACAATGCTTCTGTCTTAAATCCATTTTAGCTACGGCTTTGCTTATTAAAACCCACAGAACTCAACATGATCCATCCTTTAATTTATCAGGTCTGTCTCATTTCGTCAATCTTAAAGGCAGGTTAGGGGTAATACCCCAAGGACGGCCAAATGGAGAACATCAATGATCTTGTTCTTATAAGTGATGCTGCAAGATAGGGGTAATACCCCAAGAACGGCAACATGAATCATGTTTTTGTAGAATATATGAATTAATGGTCATAGCAGACATATATCACCTAGATTTGCCCAAATAATCCGACCGAATCATTCAAACATTTAAGAATAGCATGAACCGGGATCAACATAGCAAGAACCAAACTAAAACTTCATTAAACACGATTAAACATTGTTTAGGCTCGGCTTAACCGAGCCCAAATTTTACAAAGTTAGCTCATGCTCGAGGCATGAGTCAAAACAAACAGAAGAGTGCAGTAGCAGATAATCTTCATGACTTCTTCTTCATAGGTTTAGCAATGAACTGCTTGCTGGTTTTTTGCCTTTTCTTGCTCCTGGCGGCCTCTAAATCGTCGTCTCTCTGAATGAAAGTTGTTCCCCTCCTGTGCAATTTCAGAATTATCCCTCCAGCCGTTTGAGAGAGAGGAATTTTTGTAGGGACTGATTAGACTTTTCTGATCCAATTAGACATCCCTCTGCATATGGGTCCCAAAGTTGATCTTGTCAGGTTCAGATGATGGTGTGATGAGAAGATGAAATATTTTTGAGCTCGTGGACCATCTTCCTGTAAAATGGCAGATTTAACCTTGTAGCCGTTTGAGAGAGATGCAGCCATATAGGGGCTGATCAGTCACTACACCAGTTTTGTACTGGCCTGGCTTGAGTCCTTCCAAAATGGATCCTGGTGTCATTGCTTGCTTGTGTGCTCTTCAGTGAACTTGTAGCTGAGCTTGTGGTTTGTCTTCCTATGAAATTACATCTCCACCCTCATCCTTATCCAAAAGTTTTGCACATAGAAAGGTTAAGGATGTCTTTCTTCTCTTTCTTTACCAGAATTGGCAAAGCATCTTTTTAAGTATTGTTGATACTTCCTTATTTGGAGAAGGATGGTCCCCTTCTTTCCTTTGTCTCTAAGTCTGAGTTTTGTACATGTATTGCACGGGCCAAATATTGCAAAAGGCCTTTGGACTTGACTTTGTACACTTAAGATCAGCAACTCTAATCCAACTGCACCATTTCGATTGTTTCATCCTGCACTTCGCTTGTATCTTCTGTTTCTATTTCCTTTCTGCTGAAATAAGCTTCCAGAAATGATCCATGGATCTTTGGGTGTTATCAACCTCTATTTTTTTTTCACATACTGGCTAGAAACATCTCCAGAGCTCAGATATCAGCCATATGCAGAATGAATGTCAGAGTGCACCGTTTTGAGAAAAACTGCACTATTTCCTGCTGCATTGTAAATTTGATCTGTGAAAATCATCAATGACACAATTAAGCATGTAATCAGATAGAAATGAAGTGTTTAAGGCATAATATGATGTAAAATAATAAGCTAAAGAATGCCAAAATCACTATATGAATTTAGCTTATCAAACTCCTCCATACTTAAACAATGCTTGTCCGCAAGCAATAAGAATAGCAATCTTAGTTTAAGATCAGAACAAAACAGTGTATGTGGTGCTCAATTGTGTCCAAATGATGCATATGCAGGCATATGTGAGAATGTTTTTCTAGTGTAAGAAAATAATTAGCGGCAGGTGCATCAATCTGCCTTTTCGATTCTATTTTTGCTAGCAGCTTGAAGTGTGTCCTTTTCTGCATCTAACTCCTGCTTCTCAAGAGACTAACTAACTCTCCAACCTTGTACCACAATCCTAGTGCAACTGCTTTCATAGGGATCTCAAACTAAGTCTCAACTCCATCCTACTCTTTCTTATAAGGTTAGTGTTTGGAAAAAGGCTATCTCTCGGATGGAGTTGGATAGATCATAATGGCCTCTGTATTTGACTTACATGCTGGTGGACAAATTTTGTTGTCAACTCTGGACAAGGGATAACGTGGAACTTAAGCCAAGCCCATCCTCTTCTTGATTTTGATCTCTACTTTTCGGAAAAGTTTTCAAAGTCATCTCTGCACCTTTTGGTGCGGGTTGCTAATATTCACTGTTTTTCTCTGCATTTGCTCCAGATTATTTTTTATTTGAACTTCAGAACTCAGGCCTCCTCTTGATGTGCACGGGGTGTTTTCCTTGTATTTCCTTTTAGCCTTTTTGTAGAGATTTTCCCCCGGTCTTTTAGCATGAGGTGTGAGTTCTTCTTTTGAATCTGTTTTCCTGGTTTTGCAGCATACCAGCATCAGTTTTCTTGACTTCGTGTGGTTTAAATCTTCTGGCTTTGGGGCTTTGGCAAGTTCATGAAATCACCTCACCCAGAATCAACCAAAATACTGTATCACTCCCTTCCCTCAAATAAGTAAAATATGAAAATACTCAGCTTCGGATCCACTATTCAGCAAAATGCACCCCTCCTTTTCATACCAGTGGAGAGTTCCAGTTCTTGTCCACAAGATCCACAAAATAGATCATAAGCCATAACTATATCAGCGTGCATAGCTTAACAATTCTCTATTTTCAGCAAATATGAGCAACAAGTTCAAAGAATTTCGAAAAATTTTCCTCTAAAAGTGCATCATCAGTTCATGCTTCCTTTAAACCCCTAGAAAAACTCCTCCGTACTTAAACATTACTTGTTCTCAAGTGAATGGATGCAGAACAGAATATAGGTAATGAAGCAAGAAGAGATACAACTTGATAAATGGCTTTTTGCTCCAGATTTTCCCAAAATACCAGCAATGGCTCTTTTTGAAGTTCTTTAGCTTGCTTGCTGCACAATTTTCAAAAACGCTTAGAAAATTTAAGACTAAACTTAAAAAGCAGTAACATACTTGGCTTGGTTGCCCCCAAGAAGCTCTGAATTTTTGGTCGACAGATAGACCATTCTTCACTGGTTTTACTCCTTGAAGTGCACCAGTTCATTGATCTCTTCAAGATCAGCAAGTGAGTTGTATGCTTTAACTCTGTGGCCACTCACTTTATGTGTCTCCATGGTTTCCTATCAGCTCCAAGAATCCATAGGGTGATACACGAGCCACTTCATAAGGTCATGACCATTTCCTGATCAGCTTCCCAGGAAAAAACCTCAGTCTGGAATTATATATCAGCACTTTCTGGCCAACAAAAAATGCTCGTGCATTAATCCTCTTGTCATGAAATAACTTGGTCTTCTCTTTGTAGATTCTCGAGCTTTCATGGCATCATGCCTCAATTCTTCAAGTTCAGCTATCTGTGTCATCCTTTTCTCACCAGCAGTAGTCAAATCCATGTTGAAATGTTTGACAAGCTAGTAGGGTTTGTGCTCCAACTCCACATGTAGATGGCAGGGTTTTCCATACACAATTTTGAAAGGAGAAGTGCCAATGGGCGTTTTATATGCAGTTCTATATGCCCAGAGTGCATCAGATAGTCTCATGGACCAATCCTTGCAAGATGTTCCCACAGTTTTCTCCAATATCAGTTTGATTTCCCTGTTAGAAAGCTCAACCTGTCCATTTACTTGAGGATGGTATGGTAGTGTCACTTTGTGCCTTACGCCATACTTGTTTAACAGATTTTCAAACAGCTCATTGCAGAAATGAGAGCCTCCATCACTGATGATGCGCCTTGGAGTGCCAAATCTCGAAAAAATATTCTGTTTGAGGAACTTAATCACAACAGCAGCATCATTTGTTGCATTGGCCATTGCTTCCACCCATTTTGATACATAATCAACTGCAACCAATATGTATTGCTGTCCGTGACTTGAAACAAAAGGTCCCATGAAATCTATGCCCCAAAGATCAAACAATTCCACCTCCAGAATCCCCATTTGCTCCATCTCATTTCTTTTTGTCAGATTTCCTCCCCTTTAGCAACTATCACAGTTCTGCACAAACTTGTTGCATCTTTACAAAGGGTTGGCTAGAAAAACCCACATTGTAACACTTTCATTGCTGTTCTTTGGCCTCCAAAATGGCCTCCACACTCCAAAGAGTGGCAGTACTGAAGAATGGACTTCATTTCATCCTCAGGAATACAACTTCTTATCATTCTGTCCGAACAAATCTTGTATAAGCATGGTTCTTCATATAAATAATTCTTCAAGTCATGGAAGAATTTTTTTCTTTGCTGATAACTGTGAGAAGGCAGTATTTTGCAAGATAGATAGTTAGCAAAATCAGCATACCACGGAATCTGTGCAGTGGAGACAGCAAAAACTCTCTCATCAGGAAAAGAGTCTAGAATAGGGATAGTTTCTGGTTTTGCTGTGTTACTGTTCTCTAGTCTGCTCAAATGGTCTGCTACCACGTTTTCCACACCTTTCTTGTCCTTGATTTCCATGTCAAATTCTTGTAACAGAAGTACCCATTTGATCAGCCTGGGTTTTGCACCCTTTTTACTCATCAAATACTTGATAGCAGCATGATCAGAAAAAACTGTAACTCTGTTGCCTAAAATATAAGGTCTGATTTGTTGAAAGAGTAAATGACAGCCAACATCTCCTTCTCAGTGGTTGTATAATTCAATTCAACAACACTGAACATCCTGCTTGCATAGTAGATTGGGTGGAATTTCTTCTCCTTGCATTGGCCAAGAACAGAACCGACTGCAACATCAGATGCATCACACATGATCTCAAAGGGCAGACTCCAATCAGGTGTTGTCATTATTGGGTCAAATACAAACTGCCTCTTCAACTCCACAAATGCTTTCAAACACTCTGTTGTGAACTTGAATTCAGCCTCTTTTTCCAGCAAATGGCAGAGGCGTTTTGCAATTAGTGAAAAACCTTTGATGAATCTTCTGTATAAACTAGCATGTCTCGAAAAATTCCGGATAGCTCTTACTGTCATTGGAGGTGGCAAGCTTCTAATTGCCTCAATATTGACCTTGTCCACCTCTAGACCTTGTTTAGAAACTTTGTGGCCCAGAACAATGCCTTCTTAGACCATGAAGTGACACTTTTCCCAGTTTAGCACAAGTTGCACCTCTTCACACCTTTCAAGCACTTTTCTAGGATTTTCCAAGCACAATTCAAAGCTATCTCCAAAAACGCTGAAATCATCCATAAATATTTCTATAATCTCCTCAATCATGTCAGAAAAGATGGCCATCATACATCTTTGAAAAGTTGCAGGAGCATTGCACAATCCAAAAGGCATGCGTCTGAATGCAAAAGTACCATAAGGCCAGGTGAATGTCGTCTTTTCTTGGTCTTCTGGTACAACGGTGATCTGATTATAGCCACTATATCCATCCAAGTAGCTGTAGAACTCATGACCAGCAAGTCTATCCAGCATTTGATCCACAAAAGGCAGAGGATAGTGATCTTTTCTGGTTACCTTGTTTAGTTCCCTATAATCAGTGCATATCCTCCATCCTGTCACTGGTCTTGAAGTGATCAGCTCTTCATTTTCATTCATTTGAGCAGTAAATCCACCTTTCTTGGGTACACACTGCACAGGACTAATTCATGAGCTGTCTGAGATGGGATAAATCACACTAGCATCAAGCCATTTTAGAATTTCTTTCTTGACTACTTTCTGCATCTTCGGATTTAATCTCCTCTGTGCAGCTATGACTGGCTTGCTTCCTTCTTACAGAGAGATCTTATGGATGCATATAGTAGGTGAGATGCTTTTTATGTCAGCTAAAGTCTAGCCAATGGCTCCTTTATATTTTCTGAAAATCTGCAGCAAAGCTTCCTCCTGTTCAGTAGATAAATTCTGTGATAATTACTGGTTTACTTGCATTTTCTCCAAGAAATGCATATTTCAGTTGGCTGGGCAGCGGTTTTAGGTCCAATTCTGGCTGATGAATGAGAGAGACTTCTTGAGTTAGGCTTGGTTCTTCGAGGTTCCCAAAAATTCTTGGCTCACTACATAGGTTTTCTTTCATCAGAACTTTGCATTTCTCAACACTTGGTTCCTGCAGTACTTCTGCACTCTTTGTGGTTAGATAAGTTGCAAGTGGATCTTGCATACAACCTAACTTTTTGGAAAACTCTGCTTCTCTGGCTTCTATGATCATACACTGCTCAGCAGACTCCACTTCTTCGTATGGTCCCGTTATGGCCTCCATTCCCTGTGGCTGGTTTATGACAACAGGAATACTAGGAGGTTTCATGCATCCTTTAAACATAGGAAGGTCAGTTTATCCTTCAATCCATCCCATTCGTCCGTGACCAAAAGTAGCTCTATTTCCTTCGCCATCAGTCTCTGCAGTGATGAACAACTCGTCGTTCTTGCTACCTTTACCACTGAATTGATTCAGGTTCCCATTACTGTCGCTCTTCTTGCCGCCTATCCCATTGTCACTGATGAGCAAAAATTATGCTATATTTCGAGCTCACTTTAGAGGCCATTAGCTGCTATTTTGCTCCTTAATTAGCTTCATTGTCCTAGAAATTACGCAAAATGTGTTAACTGATAATACTAACTGCCT
>JAOYMZ010014654.1:0-19936 GCA_025802335.1 Pinguicula primuliflora
TGTGAACCCTCCATTAAATGGTGATAACGTCGTCGGAATATCACCAAAACTTGAACATATGATCTTCTATGTATAAGGATTCCAACGATGTGCTTAATTCCGTCAACGAATGATGCTAGTAGCGGGAATTGAAAATATGTGTTCATTTGTGTGTTTATTTATATGTGCATTGATCCTGTGAACACACGTTTTTAATTCCGGCTACTAGGATCGCCCTTTGACGGAATTGAACACATCGTTGGAATCCTTATACATAGAAGATTATATGTTCAAGTTTTGGTCCAGTTCCGGCGACTCGGTCGCCGGAAATTTCTAAAACCCTATTTAGGACTACTTAACCCTAGGGGAAATGTGAATCCTCCATTAAACGGTGATAACGTCGTCGGAATATCACCAAAAGTTGAACATATGATCTCCTATGTATAAGCTTTCTAACGATGTGCCCAATTCCGTCAACGGACTATCCTAGTGGCCGGAATAGAAAAGTGATGTATAAAGTTATGTACCATGAACGTAACCGATTATATATTGTCTCAAAATCTAGAGTTACGCGAATGAGCATTCTGTAACAGATTATAAATATTGATTTTGTTGGTATAAATCAAAAAATGAATTCAAAATTATAAAGAATAACTCTTTTATTCTTTTAAAAAATATTCACTCAAAATTAAAACTCTCTCAATTTTAAAATTCATAAACTCGAGAACTCCTATACTCGAGAACTCATAAAGCTTGTTATACCTCAACAAGTACTTACATAAAAAAACTCTCATGACTAGTCCTAATTCTAATAGAACTATACAACATCTTATATTTAAATAACTTTTAAATATAACTCATGTCTTATACTAAACACTTTTGATAGGATTAAAATTTCATATGTTCCAAACTACATAATACAACCAATTTTGGCGAATGAAATTGATTGAAAATGTAGATGTATCAAATTAGGCACATCTAGCGATGGCAGCATTTATGTCTTGAAAAGCAGAATGGTGGACTAGGCCTCAAGAACCTGAAGTCTATGAACAAGGCTCTGCTGGCAAAGTGGATTTGGCGATTTAAAAATGATTCTGAAGGTTTATGGAGGGATGTGAATTGGCAAAGTACTTCTTGGACTCGGACACTATGACAGAGCTACAACTTCTCTCATTACCAGACCATACTTCAAAAATATGGAATGATATTTGGAACTCTCGAGTTACTGAGAGTTGGTTCAACAACAGTGTGAAACTGAAAATTAATGCAGGGAATGAGGCCTTATTTTGAAAATCAAACTGGACTAACGAAGGTACTTTAGCTGTCATGTTTGGAGATTTATTCAGGCTTGCAGTGGATAAAAATATCACAGTTCGCCAATGCTTGCAAAGCAATAGAGTGAAGAATGATGATAATGGAAATCCATTCAACACGCTCTTGAGTACTTTGGTTTTCAAACGACCTCTGAGGCAATTGGAAACAGATCGTCTACATCTCTTACAATCTTTATTACCCAATGCTGCCTTACAAGAGGAGGGCACGGATTTTTGGTCTTGGAAAGAAGAACCTTCAGGTCATTTTTCCGTTTCCACTGCGTACTTATTGATTCAGACTTCATGCACTGATATCCTGGTAGCTTAACCTGAGCTGGCAACAGTTTGGGGCAAATATACTCCCTTAAGAGTTCAAGCATTTGCTTGGTGACTTATACAAGACCAAATACCAACAATGCTAAACATGAAACAACGTGGACTTATTATAGAAGTGAATGCATTACACTGTGTGTGGTGCGGGGAGCAGGAAGAATCTACATTACATCTCCTATGTAATTGTTCCCATGCGACAGAATTTTGGAACGAAGTCACACAGTGGCTAGGGATGCAGGGACTGAGAAGCTGCTCATCCATTCTGCAACACTACAAGCTGTTCACTTCACTATTCACAGACCGATTATGGAGAAAAATTGGTCACACAATATGGCAAGGAGCAATGTGGTATCTATAGAAAGAACGTAACTGCGTTAGATTTGATTCAGAAG
This sequence comes from Pinguicula primuliflora, assembly GCA_025802335.1. Taxonomy (NCBI): domain Eukaryota; kingdom Viridiplantae; phylum Streptophyta; class Magnoliopsida; order Lamiales; family Lentibulariaceae; genus Pinguicula; species Pinguicula primuliflora. Next base: position 2,018 of record JAOYMZ010014654.1, read on the forward strand.
GAATGAGTAATCTGCTTGAGATTTTAATCACTCAGGCATGGAACTGGTTGAATGCTTATGGTATTATCCCTACAGGACACTCCATAGTAGACTGGTACAAAAATCCTGCAGCTATCTTTACACCTATTCGATGAATATGCATACTGTCGTTAAATGTATAGCTTAAATCTGTGCAGACTTTGTTTTTTGTTTTCATTGGTGCAGTGTTTACTTAGTTTGTAATATCAGTTTAGAAAATTTTATAAATGGAAAGGAATTGAATTACCAAAAAAAAAAGTACATCTAGGGACACTTTTTAAATAAATATTCAATCTAATAGTCAAAAACATACATTTATTAAATATTTTGATAGATATTAGTGAAAATTGGGGACAATCTAACATTTACAAATTACGGGTTTCAAGCAAGCATCTCTTTAGCCAAGTTTTTCGAAAGAAAAAAAGCGCTTCTCCACAATCACTTTTTTCATCTCAATTTAGCTCAAAGTACTCCCGAGAATTCTGATTTGCCGCTCGAATTTCTCTACTCGTGTTCCTCACGCGCCATACTTTCAGAACTCCATCCAGACTCCCCGTGCACACCGTGCATCCATCTTCGCCGCCGCCGTCATCCGAGAACCTCCCCGGAAACGCCGCCACGCACCTCACCGGACCCCGGTGACCATGCAGCAACGCCACGCATGTATGCAGGCCGTCCATCTCCCTCACCCAGATCCTGCAGCTCGCATCAGCCGATCCGCTCACCACGTAATTCGTCACGGTCGACAGGCACAGCACCGCGTGGGTGTGCCCCGGCAGCGCGCCGCCGTACTGCAGTTGTCCGGAAAACAGGACCTTGAGCCAGTAGTGGATGTATCCATCGGTGCACCCGCCATAGAGCACGCCGCCGTCGGATGTCAGCGCCAGCGTCTTGACGGGGGAGTACTTGGTGGGTAGGGTCACGGTGAGTGAGTGCGGGCGTGAGCCGCTGCAGAAGTTCCGCCGCCAGACGCGGACGGTGGCGTCGTCGGACGCCGTGTATAACACGCCGTCCTCCGCCAGTGCGATGGCGTTTATGGGCTCCGCGTGTGCCTGGAAGGTCTCGATGCAGGCGAAATCGGAAATCCTCCACACCTTCACTGTCTTGTCGAGTGATGCGGAATACAAAATGTCGTCGGAGGTATTGATTGCAAGGGAGGAAATTGGTCCCAAATGTTTGGTCTGTGCGGGTGTAACAACAAACTTTTAATTCAATGGGCGGATTTAGAGGGGAAGGGGGCCACCGCCCCGATTCGAAAATAGTCAAAAATAATATGTTTATCGAAAATTATATTTATTTAATTCGGTAACTATAACTTTTCAGTTATTTATAATCCAAATTTGAGATTAAATACTAATATCGAAATGATTTGAATACATGTCCTAAATTGAAACTTATCGAAAAATATTGAGAAACCTATATTTTTAGATATATTTGGATACTGAAATCAAAATGTGTGATTAATTTTAAAATAATTTTGGAAATCTATTTTTATATTAATTTTGACTATCTAAAATGATCTAAAAAACGGAATTGGACGTATCATTGCCAAGATTTATGAACTAATACCCTCAACTTTTACATACTTCATAAATTCTCTTATGTGTGACCCATTACAACCACTCACACAACCAAACTCATTTTTTAATGTGTGTTTGCGATAGTTCCATATAAGGATGTTTATGAAAGTATGTCAAAGTTGAGGGTACAAGTAGCATTATTCTTATAACCTAGAAGGAACTAGTCAAAATTTTTTATATCGAATCTATGATACTAATTTTTCATTTTTTAGTTGTAAAAGTATATTTTTTTAATGGTTAAGTTTATATAGAGGGTTAGAATTTTTTTTCTGGTGCAGACCTTATGATATCAAACACTCACTATGGTGCCGAAATCTATTATTGGCCGTTGAAGCACAGATCCAACGATCAATAATAGATTTCGGCACCATAAGGCAAAATTCGACACCATAAAGTATGCACCAGAAAAAAATTATGGAGTGTTATACTCCTTCCTACTTTTTCAGATAAGAGTTTGCCGAAAGGAAATTTTAAGAAGGTGAGACTATATCATGCTAAGTCATTTGATTGAAGCCCGTGATGCTATAAATCAGCTCCTGTTGACATTTTTTTGCAACTCCTATGAGATGTTAACATCCAATTGGATTAAATATTGGGTTAGAATTTTTCAACACTTAATTGAACTTGATGATGAAGATGCGCAAGAGAGGTACCAAAATGAACTATGTGTTATAGTATTTTCGGGTGACACCAAATCTTTCTCATTAATAAAATTTTAAATTGGATTAAAAAAAGTTTTGAGGAGAGTGAGAAATTACCATTCTCTCCCTGCCTGCGATATAGCTCCGTACGAAACTCCCGGTGGTTGGCACGGTGGCTACACGCACATGCCTGATTCCCCCTTCCCATGTGCGCCGCCAAACCCTAATCTTGCAATCCGCGTAGGCCGCATATACCCTGTCATTCGAAACCTGCAGCGCCACCACCATCACCGCCCTGGTCTTCAGCTGCCCGCACTCCGTGAACTCCGGCATCTTCCAGATCCGTACGGCGCTTCCCTGAGATCCCGTGTACACGACGCCGTTTGCGGAGGCGATGCAGAGTATCTGGCCGTCCTTCTTCAGCACGGAGGAGATGCAGCGGTATGCCGCGAGGTCGAAATCGACCTTCGAAGTCTCCGGCGTGAACGACAGCCGCGGCGTCGGCGTCGGCATCGGTTGGGATTGCCCACCGAACTCCGTCACCAACAGAGACTCCGCCGCGGCTGCGCTCATCCGTGAAGGCAAGCAGACGTCCTCTGACGTATTAGCGTCGAGCTGCTGCTCTTTAGATGAGAAGCTCCTTGGAAACATCATGACATTGTCTCCCCTAATCGCGAAGGAAGGATTTGGAGGTCCATCCTCCATAGATGAAGCCATTTCTTCCGTCATGTGGAGCACTTATTCTAATTATATCCCTGTTCTGTACTGCGTGTATTCTAAAGAAGAAGGAAGAAGAAGATTGTTAGTAAGAAGCTTGTTTTCCCATCCAATCCAGCTGTTCCGTTCGTACTGCGAATAGGGTTAATGACAATAGGTCGCATTCCCCATTTAAGTACACAGGCATTGAAATCGCCATTAAAACGCCAACAGTATTTATAGCGAATGGGAGGGACACAGACACACTTCCTTTTATTCATATGCTGTTGCTGCTTCTGGGTTCTTCTTCTCATTTATGTAGAAATTCTTAGGGAGATGATAGAGTACAGGTAATTAAAAAAATAAAACCACAGGTTTTATTTTACTATTTTTATTTTTTATTTGTATTTGTAATTATTATATTTATATAATAATTATCTCAAATAATGGGATATATAGCATTGTCCATCAAAAAATGAGGTCGTAATTTATGTGATCCACCCAATGTGACAGATAGTTTGTAAATAATGTAACATTTATTTATCCGGATGCCAAGAAGAGTTGCTGCCATCATAAGCCTACCACAAATTTTCAAATGTCGAATAGTAGGGTGTCATTTGACACCCTACCGTGTCGAATATGCATCCTCGGTCGTCGGTTCTGCATCCGACGGTCGAGACACAACCACGGTTTAGCCCTTAGGTTTTTAGGGTTTAGCTCTTAGGTTTTTAGGGTTTAGCTCTTAGGTTTTTATGGTTTAGCCTTAGGTTTATATTTAGCTCTTGGGTTTATAACATTTAAATAGGATTTTAGATTTTTTCGACGGCAAAGCCGCCGTAATATTATTTAGAAAAATAGCATTATCCAATAACAATGTTTTTATTATGTAATCCGACGACCGAGATACATATTCGGCACGGTAGGGTGCCGAATGTTTTTATTATGTAATCCTACCATTCGGCACTTGAAAATTACTCATAAGGCTACTACTCCACCAGCTGATCAACACACCCTGGCCCGCAATTCCGAACAACCCAGCAAGACCAAGGCAGATATAGTAGAGGAGGAAAAAATACGGGTTGTAGCTAGTCCTAAAATTGCATCTGATCGGAAAAGTATGGACCAGGAACAAGACCATTGGAGTAACCAACACAGAACTGGCATGACAACAGTGATGAGGTAACACTCTACAATTTTTGGTCCAGGAACTTCTCTTATAAACAAAAATTACTGGTGCAAAGGGAGAGAACTAGCCCACAGCGCAGGCAGCGCAATCGTTGTTAAACAAACTGATCTCCTATTTTTCTGTTATTAATTGTATGTTTCATAACTATGCTCACTTTAGGGGCTAGTTTGTATAATTACGTTTTCTATTAATAAAATTAAAAAAATAATGTGATATTTACATTTTATTTAAATTAAAATTTTAATTATAAAAAAAGTCATGAAAACCCCTAGAACCCTTCCCTAGCTTCGATGATGTAGTAGCACTGAACTTATGGGTTTCCCTGTGTTCATCTTATCCATAAATACTCCCTTTATAATTGAATTTAATAATAACTTACTTATGCATAGGTATTTATAGATTAGGAATTCCCACATTCAATTCTTCTATTGAATATTTTTCAAAACAATAAATAAGGTATCAGGTTGAGTTAGTGTTATGGCGGCTTTACCAACTGTTTGATGGTAACTAGGATCAAATGACCTGAATTGGGCCATTTTGATTTAATAAAATTCACTTGTTAAGCAAATATGAGGAATTTTCTCCTGCCATATTTTCCTTGTTGGATAATTGACCTCACTTGTCGGACAAGTGATATGGTCCGTCAGATTTCAATCTTACGGACCATATTCATCACTTGGTAATTTTAGTCACATGAGCAAAAGAGGAGAAAGTTATCTCACAATTCCTCACACTTGTAGAAAGGTCTCACCTCTGTTTCAAAATCCTTTCGGATCCACTTTTCTAGAATCGGGGAGTATACAGTGATTTATGCAGTACCCTTGTTTATAATGTTTGAGAAGAAGAAAAACAAGAGTTTACATGGTTCAGCAATAGCCTACGTCCACGGGGAAATTCTGTGTTGTGTTTTTTCATTCACGCATTATTGGGTATTTAATTACAACACACACGATCTCCACACACATCACAATCCCTATATCATCTGGATTTCAATTCAAAAATGATTTTGTGATTTATCCTTTCCTGATTCATATTGATTCTCAACACTCACCTCAAGTTCGGTGTGGAATATCCAATACCTAACTTGCCCAATACTTCAGTGAATAATCGACTGGTGACTGTCTTGGTCAGTATGTCTGCCAACTAGTCTTCTGAACGAATAAAGGGAAGTGTGATGACCCCACTTTCGAATTTCTCCTTAATGAAATGACGATCCACCTCCACATACTTAGTCCAGTCATGTTGTACTAGATTTTGTGAAATCTGAATTGTGACTCGATTATCACACATAAGAGGACATGCCATAGTCGGGGAAAAACCCAATTCTGTCATCAATTTTCATATCAACAAAACTTCCTTAACCCCACGAGCTACTCCTTTGAACTCTGCCTCGGCACTAGATAGGGCAACTACCTTCTATTTTTTACTCCTCCAGGTAACAATATTACCACCCACGAATGTGAAGTACTCTGATGTTGACCGGCGATCAACAGGATTGTTGGCCCAATCATAATCCGTATAGGCCTCAATTCTCAAGTGTCCATGTCTTCGATAAAGAATCCCAGTGTTAGGAGATCCTTTGAGATACTTAAGTATCCTCAATGCTGCATTCATGTGGTCCTTCTGAGGGTTGTGCATAAACTGAATCACCACCCCTACTGCATATTCGATGTCTGGATGGGTATGTGACAAGTAGATCAACTTGCCTACCAGATGGTGATATTGAATTCTGTCAGCTGGCCCAGCATCCTCAACTATCTTCAAGCCATGATTCAGAACCATAGGTGTATTTCAGCAACGTCTGCTGGTTTTCTGTCAAGCAGTCCCGTTTCAGCAAGCAAGTTCAAAATGTATTTCTTTGTGAGATATAAATTCCTTCATTTGACCGTGACACTTCAATTCCAAGAAAGTACTTCAACATCCACAAATATTTCATCTCAAACTCTCTGAATAAGTTCTTCCTTAGGGTCTCAATTTCTTCCTTGTCATCCCCTGTAATAATCATATCATCCACATAGATAACTAAACACGAGATCCCTTGGTTCTGGTGCTTTAAGAATAGAGTATGGTCCGGGTTACTCTGGATGTAACCATACTTTCTCATAGCTAAGGTGAATCGACCAAACAAAGTCCGGGGAGATTACTTCAACCCATAAAGTGCTTTCTTTAATCTGCATACTTCATTCTGATGAAAACCCTGTGAGAAGCCTGATGGCCTCTCCACATAAACCTCCTCGCTCTAGTCTCCTTGTAAGAAAGTATTCTTTACATCAAATTGATGCAGATGCTATTCCAGATTTGCAGCAACTTAGAATAAGATCCGGATAGTGTCCAACTTTGCTACACGAGGAAAAGTCTCAGAATAGTCAATCCCGTATGTCTGTATGTACCCTTTAGCCACCAGTCGAGCTTTGCACCTTTTAATAAATCCACCTGTCTTTTTTTCCACTATATAAACCTATCTGCATCCAACAGATCTCTTTCCTAAGTTCCATTCTTCTCTAGTGCCCGCATCTCATCCTCCATAGCCTTCCTCCACTCAGATCTAACCGTAGTTTCAACCTCATTTCGAGGTAGATCATCACTATATATAGCAGCGACAAATACTTGTGCATACTCAAAAAAGCTCCCCCTGACCATATCAACTACAGGATATCTCTGGGACTTCGTATCATGATCTGGAGTGTACTTCTTAGGGTTTACACCCCGAGTAGCTCTGTGAGGAAGGTATACTTAGGTGTAATCAGCTCAGATCCTGCACCATAGTTAGTCATAGAATCCATACAATATAAAGTCCCAGTAGGTACAGTGTCTACTTGGATATCTGAAGAAGAATCTAACTGAGGCAGCTCTTCCTGGTCCAGCAACACTATGTCATCAGCTCGCTCCAGTGAGGAAGGTCTTCCTGACTCATGAGATGACTCTGGTGCGTGAGGCATATGAGTAGGTATATGTAGAGGAGATGTGGATGTGGCTGGTGCATGAGACACATGAATAGATCTAGGTGGTGAGTAAAATGTGGCTGGTGTCGTCTGAGGCAACACTAACGAGGCAAGTCAATCCAGTAAGTCTAACCCTAAGTTCTCCCCCTGACTCACTGACTGGGTAGACGGCTGGTAGTAATACTCTGTCTCAACAAAGTTATAATCCATAGTGGTAACGATCTGTTTTAGGGTTGTAGCAACGATACCCCTTTTGGAGTCCCACAAATACGCACTTCTCAGCACAAGCATCAAATTTAAACCTTTCACTTTCGAAATATGAACATAAATTGAGCACCCAAGCACACATTGAGTTAAAGCCATAGATTGGGAAATACTCGTAAAATCAGATAAAGTCTGAACAGGAGTTCGAAAATTCAAAATTTGTGTGGGCAAGCGATTAGCTAAAAATACCGACGTAGCAATAGTTTCAAGCAAAAAACTAGGAGGGACATGGGATTCAATCATCAAGGCCAGAGTCATTTCAATGAGGGATCGATTTTTCCATTCCGCCACTCCATTTTGTTGGGGAGAATGGGGACATGAGATTTGATGTAATACCTCAGTCTCAGAACAAAAGTTCTACATTTAGTGATTGACAATTTCACCCCATTATCAGACCAAAGTACTTGAATTTTAGTATTGAATTGGGTGGAAACCATGCGATAAAACCAAGCAAATTTATCGAAAACTTCGCTAAAAATGTACCAAAGCATCCAGGTGCAATCATCAATAAACAACACAAATTATCGTACCCCTTGCCCTCCAATAATAGGAGCTGGATCCCAAAAATCAGAGTGAATTAGAGAAAAAATATTGGTAACACGAGAAGGCTTTGATAAACATGGCTGTCTAAGGCTTTTCATCAAAATACAAGTCTCACAATTAAATGAAATACTCAAAAGCTGAGGAAATAAATAGCGAAGATAGGAATGAGATGGATGACCCAAACAACGATGCTACAACCAACTTTGAGGATCAGGTGACTCATGAGTCAGTAGTGTCCGTCTTTCTGAAGCAACCTCATCAACGTAGTATAAACCGTCTCGTTCAGTACCACGTCCAATTATTTTCTTCGAACGGATATCTTGTAAAATACAGAAGTTTGGATACATTAGTACCACGCAATTCAACTCCATAGATATAAGACTGATCGAAAGTAATTTATATGATAAGGACGTCACACATAAACACTTAGATAATTTTATAGAAGGAGAGATTTTAATCTTTCCGGACCCTTTCACAAGTTTAAAAGCGCCATTTGTTGTCTGAACCATCTTCTTATAGTTTTATTTGGCTCAATAATATCAGACAAATCGTGAGTGATCGTATCAGTTGCCCCGCAGTCAAAAATCCACTCACTTTTCTTTCCAGGGGCCGAATCCTGCATGATATGGGCTGCACAATTTTCCAAAGCATTAGAATTTTGTAAATCGAGCCCGGAAGAGTAGAATTTCCGAGGCTCAATTTTCTGTTTTTTGCACAAATTTGGCCCAATTTCCTGCATAATCTAAAATGGACCAAAACACCATCGGAAGAGTATTTAGCAGAACATTTAAGTAGAGGACTCTCTGGTAATTTCACACCAGAACGTCTTTCCCTATAAATACCTAGGCCATGGGTCTCGGTGGCCAGGTCATCGTGCAATCGGGTCTTAACCTCCAAGATCTGGATCCTGTGATTTCGCCTGTGCCCTACATTCGTCGCTGCAGTTTTGTCCGGCGAGCTCTCCTCCAGTGAGTAATCACCGCCGTCTGAGAGGGCGGCACGGCCTCCTCGCCGTCCATAGCTTGCTTGGCCGCCCCGTCTTCTGCCACGACCTACCTGGTAACTTTGTAGCTTGAAACAGTCCTTTCGCCAGTGCCCTTGAATTTGGCGGAAATCACAATACGGTTGCCGGAATGATGGTCCGCCGTGTTGTACGGTTGGTTCGGACCAGCATTCCCATGGCAAGGACGGGTTTACGGCTAATTTCATTTCTTGCCCCTTTTCTATCCCTGGTCCATACGTCGCTATTCCGGCCCCGATATTACCCAATGATGGGTTTTTCGACCTGCTGGAAGCTGCGTCGGGGGATGATTTCCAGATCTGACAATGCGCGACTTCCCATCGAATCATTGCATGGCCAATGTCGACTGAGGGCAACGATCTCTCCTTCAGAACGTCCCGTGTAATAACTTCATAATCTGGGCTTAATCCGGTTAAGAATTTGAAGAGTCTGTGCTTCGAATGAATTTTGTTGTGTGTGTCTATATCAGTGACACATCGCATCAGATTCGGATGGCGGCGGTCGATTTCTATCCATAACGAGTTGCAAGACGAGTAATACTCTTCTAATTGCATCATTCCTTGAACAATGTTATCTGCTCGTGTAATGAGATCAAAAATTTGCAAACTATCTTCCTCCCCAACATTGAATTGCGGGCGAGAACCTTCCACAATTCGTAAGAATTTGGATAGTAGATAAACTGGTTAACCAATCGTCTTTCAATGGATCTTGTAATCACTGAAATAGTTGCGTATCTTGTATCCTGCAAGACAAATATCAGGGATCTTCTTTGGGGGGTCTTTAGAGTCGCCAGTGATGAACTCTAGGCAACCTTTGCCGACGATGGCAAGTTCCATCATTCGGGCCCAAAGGACGTCGGTCAGGATTCTTCCTGCTCTGATATCATGTTTGTAATGTTTGAGAAGAAGAAAAACAATTGTTTTTGTGGTTCGGCAATAGTCTACGCCCACAGGAGAATTCTGTGTTGTGTTTTTCATTCACGCATTGTGGGGTATTTATTTACAATACACAAGATTTCCACATACATCACAATCCCTATATTATCGAAATTTCAGTTAGGAAAATTCCACATTTACATTCATTCTCAATAGCCCTCATGTCACTCCGGGATTAGTCGATCAGCAGCCGACAAAAGTGTTTACTGCAGTACAGTACACCTCAAACTCATTTTTCTGAGGGTTGGTCGAGCTACTCCATTCCTCTTCTAATTAGCAAACCTTGTGAACATGGACATGAAAAGAGTGGATACTTATGCTTGCAAGCCTGTGCTTTTTAACATCAGCATAATTCATCCTTCTATTGGCGTTGTCGTATCTGAAATTGTATTCTTGCATCTCACCCATCTATTTGTAGAATTATTCATTTTAATAGAAACTCATTCCATTGCTGAAGACAATGAATTAGATGACTTGCCTTTAAACACCCGGTTTGGACTTGGATATTTGGTGTGAGTAACTGTAAAACCGGAAGTGGATTGTGGATCTTCTATCTGATCAACTACCACATTGATGAATCCTGAGATGGCAGATGGTGAACAGTGTAATGGATGTGGTTGCGGCCAGTGAAGAGATGAGAAAGTTTTCTCCTCCGACCTAACTGTCCCATAAGGGCCATATTTATACATTTTACAACTGGGCTTCTTGGCCCAAAACACCTACTCTGTACTAGATATAAAACAAGAGAAACAAAATAAAACGCTATCTGAATTTCTAAACGGACTGGGCTACCTGGACATGGACCGGACTGGGCTACCTGGACATGGACCGGACTGGGCTACCTGGACATGGACCGGACTGGGCTACCTGGGCAGTAGCAGCTTAATTGTAATTGCTCTGTAATTAGCCAAATTGTAATTGGTGTTACCTAGATTAGTGACTGATAAGTTAGAAAGCAGATTAGGTCATTACTTGTCTCAAATAACCGGTTTTCTTCTGCACAAACTGTATTTCTGGCTGCAGTTACATCTACAGTTGATCCCACGAGCTATAAACAGGCTATCCAATTTGCTGAATGGCGCACCACCATGGCAGATGAAATTCGTGCTCTTGAAATGAATGGTACTTGGCGTCTAGTTGAATTACCTTCCAATCAGCATACTATTGGGTGTAAGTGGATTTTTCGTACGAAATTTCGCGGAACTGTTGAACGTCATAAGGCTCATCTTGTCGCGTTGGGAAACAGGCAAATGGAGGGGGTTGATTTTGCTGAAACATTTGCTCCCATCGTAAAATTGGACACTGTGCGTGCCTTGCTTGCGGTCGCTGTTGTTCGTGGATGGGAGACACACCAAATGGATGTTCATAATGCATTTCTGCATGGAGATCTTCATGAAACCGTGTATATGCGCTTGCCTCCGGGTTATTCTGCAGCTCCAAACATGGTATGCAAACTACGAAAGTCTGTGTATGGTCTGCGACATGCACCTCGTTGTTGGTTTGAGAAATTGTCCTCATCTTTAAAGGACTATGGTTTTCGACAATGCACGTCTGATTATTCGTTGTTCACTAATGTCAACGGAACTGTGAGACTTCACGTGCTGTTTATGTGGATGATCTTATCATTTGTGGCAATTGCAGCTCCAGCATTGCAAATTTCAAGAGATACCTTGATCGCTGTTTTCATATGAAGGATTTGGGTACTCTCAAGTATTTTTTGGGTATCGAGGTATCCCGTGGAACTAGTGGAATCTTTCTCTCACAGCGCAAGTACGCATTGGACATAATTGCAGAGCATGGCCTCCTTGCATGTAAGCCCAGTACGATTCCTATTGAACAAAATCATCGGTTGGCTTTAGACTCAGGACCACTGTTGCACAAAGCTGAACAGTATCGACGGCTCATTGGGAGATTGATCTATCTGCACAAAGCTATGCCGTGCATACACTGGCCCAATTTATGCAGCAACCGCGTGTACGTCATTGGGAAACTGCTTTGAGAGTAGTTCGTTATCTCAAAGGCAATCCGGGTTAGGGGCTTCTGCTGAACTCGTCCAGTTCGTTGCAGTTGACTGGTTATTGTGATTCTGACTGGGCTAGTTGTCCACTCTCACGAAGGTCGCTGACTGGTTACTTTGTAGTCATGGGTGAGTCCCCCATCTCGTGGAAGACAAAGAAACAACCAACGGTGGCTCGCTCCTCGGCAGAAGCTGAGTATCGTGCACTTGCCTCAGTGACCTGTGAATTGAAGTGGCTGCAAGGTTTGTTCAAAGAATTTGGCGTGTCCCCACTTGAGCCTATCTCAGTTCGCAGCGACAGCCAGTCTGCCCTTCACTTGGCGGCAAATCCTGTGTTTCACGAACGAACAAAACACATTGAAGTTGATTGCCATTTTGTTCGTGATGCTGTTCTTTGTAAGTTCATTTGTCCATCCTACATTCACACATGTCAACAGATAGCTGATCTGTTTACCAAGCCACTCAGTTCTGCTCGCCTACAGCTCCTTTTGTCCAAGTTGGGCAGTGTCGACTTACATACGCCAACTTGAGGGGGGATAAGCGGACTGGGCTACCTGGACATGGACCAGACTGGGCTACCTGGGCATGGACCGGACTGGGCTACCTGGGCAGTAGCAACTAGCAGCTTAATTATAATTGCACTGTAATTAGCCAAATTGTAATTGGTGTTACCTAGTAAGTTAGAAAGCAGATTAGGTCATTTATTGTACAAATAAACACAGGTGTACACAATCAGATCAGTTTTTTGGAATCACAGAAACGCTGAGTTTCTTTAATTTCCTAATTCATCTGTACAGAGAACCGTCATTAGAGAGCATCATTTTCTTCCTTCATCTGTGTATCTCTCAACACACCCACATAATTTTATGGCGATAAACGTAATTTATAGGAGCCTGGTGATCTGGCATTCGGGCTATATTTTATTTTTATTATAGTAGATGTATTTATCTTCTTTTCTTAGTTGCTTGATGAAGTTGTTGAGCTGAATTTGTTTTGAATCGTTCATTCCGTATATCTTTTTCTTAGATGTCATACTTCCTTGTCTTCCTTCAACTCATCGGTGTTTCTGCAATTATGCTCATTCATAATCTTCATATTTCTGAATGATCAATTTTTTTGTGTGTGTATTGCAAAATATTGTCTAAAACTTTTATTTTATCCTCTGATTGCATTGAACCATTTTATGCATTATTTGTTTGTTTGTCTATTATCATGTTCACTAAAGCAACATTCTGAAATTTTAACTCATGCTTTGCAGTTGCCTTTCACCTATGTTCAATGAGCCAGGGGAATGCGAGAATGTGTTGCTCGATGGATTTGCATCTGCGATATGTTAATGCTCAACAAATGTTGGGTGGTCTCACAAGGGAACTTCAAGATCTATGACTAATGAAACTATTCTGTCGCAAAGAGCTTCACCTTCCCATTTGGTTATGGAGACTTGAAGCATTCTGAAACCAACAGGATGATAGAATTCAGAACGGAGGGGAAAGAGAAGTTGGGCCGGCAGAATACTCGGGTTACGAGAGCCGATGAAGAAGAGGCCAGTCCGACCGTTTACGATCGGTTTGGGTCTCGTGTATGCATGTGCACGTGGGGGTTAATTTGATAGGAATGTGGGTGTCACCATTGAACGTCACACCGAAGAATATTTTTTTTAGAAGAGCGGAACAGGCCAGATTTTTCCGGTCGTTAGACCATTATCGGCTTTGATACCATGATAGAATTTAGAAGAAATGGGAAAGAAGCTGGGCCGGCTCAACACTCGGGTCACGCGAGCCCATGAAGAAGAAGCGAGCCCGATCGTTTATGATCGGTTCGGATCTCGTGTGTGAAGGTACGCGTGGAGGGCTAATTTGGTAGGAATGTGAGTGTCACATTAAAACCTTGAGCCCAAGCTGATAGGTTCTCCCCACCATTCATATTTATACTTCTAACACAGAAGATGACCATGATAAGTACATTTTTGTTCAACCCAACTTCCAAGTTTTTAGATTTTCACCACATATTCAAGTCTGCATTTGAGGCAGGCATGACTGATTCCAAATATGGCTGTGCAAAACAGCAATAACAGCTGGATCTGACAAGCTCTTCTCATCTTTTGAGCATAAATTTTGCTGATCTGCCCGACTACCTTTGTTAATTCAACTTAATTACAGCATTTTTTCAGTGTTGCCTTCAGCTCTCCTAACCGTGCCTTGGAAGGCACTGGCATTTGACAATTTGTTTTCAAATGATGAATTTGAAGTGAGATGAAATATTTTAGTATCTTCAATTTGAACAGGTAATTCCTTAATGCTACTGTTTTTACAATTATTCGTTCTTCTCAACATCAGTCCACTTTAACTAAGAACGATGCATACATTCTGAACCTCTGTTAGCACTTGAGTACAAAGATGATTGTGCCATTATTTCCTTGATGTTGGTTCACTTTGAACAGACTATATATCTTTTGTTGCTCATTATTTTAACGAACCCTCTAATGCACCATGTTTCAGGTTCATGATTCATTACCGCAAGGAGTTGCACTCTCGCTCATTTGAGAAACCCTAACAAATGTTTTTAGCATGCAAGCAGGCATGTCCCTTGATGTGTGACAATAGGACAGCCATCCACATATCAGAGAACCAGGTTCAACATGATCTAATGAAGCATGTCGAGATTGATCGACACTTTATAAAAGAGAAGATTGAAGGGAAGATTGTGACACTTCCATTTGTCAGATCAGAAGACCAGCTTGCAGATAGATATCTTGACGAAAGCGGTCAAATGGTCATTTGTTTCAAGAAGTTTTGTCCAAATTAGGTGTCGGATTTCCACCACCTAACTTGAGGAGAAGTGTTGAGGAAAGGATTTAGTCAAATCCTTTCCACAATGTGTGATCCTAATTTCTAGGGATCACAAGCCTAATAGGTAGTTGCACTAATTAGGGAAAAGATCATGTAAAAGGTTCTATAAGAACCGATGTAATCAAGAGGAAATAAACATACAGAAAAAGTGGGAAAGACACAAAGATGGGAAGAGTTCTTCCCGTGGAGTAGGCAATTGTCGAATCACGTAAACATCGTGTTCTTTACAATTCCGCACTTTAATAATCCAGACAAATATGTGATCACTTTTATATATCTGGTTTTTGAAATTTAACCTTCTTTACGGTATAGGTTGTTTTGATATTGAATTTGTTAATATCTGGCTGGGATTGTTCTCTTTGATTTATTAGGTTCCTTATATACATGTTTAGTTGTTCTTGTTTCTGAGCTTGAGCATCTAATGTTGAATACAAAAGTTTGGCATCTTTTACATGAATCTGCTACAAAAACATGATGAGCATCGAATTTCCAGAGATGTTCTATACCAGACGAAATAGAGGGACGAAATACGGACAAAATTTTTGTGGACAGATGTAACTCAGTGGACGTGATTTTCAACACTTTAGTCAGGCCTGCCAGATTCAGACATGTGGCTTTCATCCGTATTTCTTAGGCTTTTTTTCGTCCGATTTAGATTTTTCGGAATTTCCAAGAAACTACAACGTGCAGTTTGGATCATTACATTTACAATACACATTTGAGTTGACAAAAGAAATACCCATACATAGATACATACATCTTTCTTGAAAAGCCAAACACTTCCATTCAATGCATATACTACTGAGGTTAAAAATAGAGAAGTAAAAGAAAGGCAAGGCACTAAGGCAGCACTGGAGAGAGATCAGGAAATCTCATTTCAACTGGTTCTGTTTTAGTTTTGCCTCTTGCACTTCTGAATGGTCCTTGGAGCTGCAACAAACAAAATCACCAATCTAATTTGGTTCTTGAAATACAGCAAAAATGGTGAAAAACAGCAGTTAAGTTTTCACCAGTTCACTGGTGAAAACCAGTGAAAACTGCTGGTTTACACCAGTTAGTTACTGGTGAAAACCAGTTAAGTGGTGAAACAATACTTCCTCTGAGTACGTTCAAGAAAGGTAGTCGAACTTACCAAGCCCGATTGCCTCAGAGCCCTTCATGATTCTCAATCTCTTGCATGAATCCGTGAACATCCTGAAACCGGACAACAACAGCAACACGGTATATGTTTCTTTTTTTTGTGCAATAGATCCATGAAGAAGGTTTCTTTCCATGTTAGAACCAGTATTTGAGAAAGCGTTCGGCGGACTCAAAGCGGTCAGGGGCCGCTCAACACCTAGGCGGTCTAGGTGCCCATCCAGGCGAGTTTATAACCGGCCTAAGCGGGAATTCAGCAAGGCGTAGGGCGACATCCAAGCGCCTAGACGTCGCCTAAGCAGCATAGGTGACCGCCTTCTCGAACATAGATTAGAAAGTATACTTACTCCCATGGAACATCTCCAACGAGCATCCAGTCTCCGTCCTTATCTTCGTATGTTAGCACATACTCACAGCCATGAAGGAGATCCACTAAAAAGTTCTCGCTAAGCCGCTCTTGCCCTTCAAGCCCCTGCTCATATTGCCCTGAAGAAAGTGCCATGCATGCTCAGTTCAGTTAGAATTGGAATCTTCACGAAGACAACTTCTTGGCAACTCTAAGGCGATGTTTGCAAATGCTTTTACTGTGGCAAAGCACTTTTCTAAAGTATTTTTTAAAAAAAGTGCTTTTACACAGCAGAAGCAGCCCCTCATCTGCTTTTGAATTATGGCTTAAAACAGCTGTTGCACCGCAGCCGCAGAAGCGGATATTACAAACACTCCAAAAAAATAAAACAGCAGTGCAACAGCCATAAGCAGTTTGCAAAAGCCATTGCAAACACACACTAACTCTAGCTCAATTAAAGGAGAGAGTATACTATAACTATACCAATAGTGAAGCAGCTGAACATCTTCTCAAGGGCAGATGAAAGTTGCGCATAGCTGGAGTAAGTTTTCAAATCGATCTTTCTCAAGTATGGGGCACCGTCCATGCTAACTTTGACAAAAAGGCAGGAACAAGATCCAGACTTGGCAGTATTGTTGTTGCTGTTCTGAGGTAAATTGGTGGCTAAAGTGTTCTTTCTGAAAGATCGAACCGGTGGCCATCCAACTACTTGTGCCCTGAGTTAAAAGAAGAAGCTATAAATAATAATTGAAGGGAAACAGGGGTTTTATAGTCTTATACAACATCAACAGTTGTTCTTCTTTAGTTATAGTACAACAGCACACAACTATCCAGAGCATTACCATATCAATTTGAGGCCACAAAAGGTTTTATTTGGACAAGCTTAACTGAAGAGCACAATACCCAATAACAGGAAAAACACAGTAACCTGCATTCACCACGTTCATTGATAAATCAGTGAAGAAAAAGAAACATACTTTGCAGCATTCCCAGCTTCATTCTTCTTCTCCTTCACATGTTGAACAATCTCCTTCACTGAACTCCCACCAAAACAAGATTGCAGATTACTGCTGGTTTTGCATCCTTTCTCATAGAGAAACAAACTGTTTTTTCCCAAATCCACCTTCGATCCGCCATTGAGGCACAAAGCCCACTTGCCCGAGCCATTCAACGCATCTGAAAAGCCCCTCTTTGCACCTGAAACAAGGCTGTTTAAAGGTCTCTGAAACCCCCCATTATGGCTTCCTTCCTTCAAATCCCTACCAAAAAAAGAAGCACCGTTTCCCAATTTCCTCTCTGGGGAGTCGGAACCCGGCAAACCCAGCCTCAATTCTGTCCGTTTAAGGTTCAACACATTGTTTTCCTCCGAAGAAGGCTCGGATAACTCAATGTAATCTTGCTCTGAAGCAGACATCACATCAAAGGTTCTCAGTTCGTAAACACAACCACCCAGAAGAAATGCACCAGAAAGATGTTCTGCCGGATCCACGAGTGATAAAAGGGGGAGACTTTCTTTCTTGTGAAGGTTTTGCTAGCGATGAAAAAGATGTTGGAATAATTACGAACTCCGGAAATGTATTGAGACGAGAACTACGCAGCGGAAAACATACCTGAATTCATTACTGTGGAGATTTTTGAATGGAAATAGCATCCACTTGATACAGATTCTCGGAACCTTCCTTCAGAGCTTACGAGAAACTCTTATGAATTCCTTATGTTTCTTTCTTTGATGGATCTATATATA
>JAOYMZ010014665.1:0-36266 GCA_025802335.1 Pinguicula primuliflora
AGTCTTGCATCTGAGATGTTTAAGCCAAACATTTGACTCTTAGAGTAGTTTACTGACAACCCTGATATTAACTCGAAAGATTGCATAATAGTCTTGATCATAAAGACATTTTTTGCCGTGCCCTCAGCAAGGATTAAGGTATCGTCGGCATACTGCAGGTGAGAGATCTCAATGTTACCTATCTGGGCTCCAGTAAGCTGGTGAAGTGTACAAGCACACTTGATCATAAGTCCTAATCCATCAGTTACCAATAAGAATAGTAAGGGGGACAAGGGACATCCCTGCCTTAAGCCTCTGTATAGCTTAAAATCTCCCGAGCTGCTGCCATTTACTAGTACAGCCATGTTAGCAGAAGAGACACATCCAGCCATCCATTGCAACCATTTTTCGGCAAAGCTGTATTTTTTGAGCATAGCATAAAGGAAATCCCAGTTGACAGTATCAAAAGCCTTAGCAAAGTCCACTTTGAATAACAGCAATGGTCTCTTATTTCTCTTATAAGTATGAATCACTTCATTAGTAATTAGAATTCCATCTAGGATCTGCCTTCCTTTCAGAAAACCTGTTTGCTCCTAGGCTATGATTCTGGACAGTACTTTACTCAAGCAAGCAACCAAGAGTTTTGACAGTATTTTGTAATCACTGCTCACTAATGAGATAGGTCGAAATTCACTCAGAGTCTCAGGAGCTGCAGTTTTTGGAGCTAGAGTAATCCATGTGCTTGCTAAGTATTTTGGAATACTAGCTGTATTATAGAATTCTCTGAGGAATGCAATTAAGTCTGTCTTCAGAATATCCCAATATTTCTGTATGAAGAAAAAGTTGAAGCCGTCTGGTCCTGGACTTTTCATTGGAGAACAGTTTTTCACAACTTCACTGATTTCTTCTTCTGAGAAAGGTTCAGTGAGCATAGTGTTCTCAGCATTAGAAACTTTGAGATGTGGTTCAAGGCCCAAATATGGTCTGTTCCATTTCTCTTCACTGTACTGCCTCCTAAAATGAGCATGGACTGTTTGTTTAACCTCAGCTACTTCATCAATCCAGCTTTTCCCAATTCGGAGACCAGTAACAGTGTTGTGCCTTCTGTTGTTCTTGACTCGAGCGTTGAAGTATTTCGTATTTCCATCACTGTCAGTGATCCATTTGGACCTGGCTTTCTGAAATAACAACTGATCTTTGCTGGTCAGAACCTTATGCAATCCTTCTTTGTTAAGTAATCTGCTTTTTTTGCTCAGATTCTGTTAGTGCCCTTTCCTCAGATATCAAGTCCATATCGTCAGCCTGTTTCAAAAGTTTTTCTAACTGCCTGTCGATATGGCCAAATACCTCACGGTTCCATATCCTCAATTTATCTATAAAGCCTTTTGAGTTTCTGATGTAATATATATGCTTTGGTTCCTGTAACTTGCATAGACTCCAATTCTTTCTGAACAAAATTTTTAAAACCTTCAACATTGCTCCAACAGTTTAGAGTATGAAAAGCTTTGGGGCCCAAGTTTACCTCTTCATCTTTTAATAACAAGGGTTGATGGTCAGACAAACCTTTGGGTAAAGGAATCTGCGTACAAGCCGGTCATTTGTCAGTCCAGCCTTCTGTCAGTAGATATCTGTCAATACGAATGTGACTTGATTTATTGCCAGTAATGCAAGTATATTTATACTTCTGTAGAGGTAAATCCACCAGCCTGCATGACACAATGAAAGAGTTAAAATTATCAATTTCTCTATAGTTAGGAGGGGATAATCCATTTCTCTCTAGTGGAGCTCGGATGGCATTGAAGTCTCCTACAATGCATACACAATTCACTGCAGGGTCAGCCGATTGATCAGTGAGCTTAGACCATAGCTCACGCTTTCCTTGAACGGTTGATGGGGCATAAACATTTATGATTTTTACTGGCTCAGGATCTGAAGAGTAGTACCCTGTTATAGCTACAAAATTCTCTTCAGTGTGTGAACTGGTCATTGTAAAAATGCTTCTTCTCCACATACATAATATTCCACCAGATCTGCCAACGGAATCCATATGGATCGATTCAAATCTGTCATCAGGCCAAAGCCTTTTGCATTTACTTCTTGTCATCCTTTCAAACTTCGTTTCTTGCAAACACAATTTTTCTACATGATTTTGCTTTACCAAATCTTTCACAGAGCATTTTTTGCTGCCGTTTCGAGACCTCGAACGTTCCAAGACATCATCTTCATTGCTTTTACTTAAAGACTTTTTTCACAGGGCTCTGTTTTAACTTCTTCTGATATAGCTCAGAGGAAGAGCTTTCTATTTTTCCCAGTCTCTTTATGATTTCACAGTCTGAGTTTGGGGAAGAGGGAGACACTCCCAGTTGCTGAGTAGAATTCCACACTTTTATTGATTCATCAGTCACTATCTTCAACGAGACTTGAATAGCTCTTGTATGTTGTTTCAGTTTTTCATCTGACCGTTGCATAGCAACCACTTGACCAGCAGCAGTAGCGTTTAGAGTATTAGGGGTCATGGCAATATAAGGCTCCAGCCCAAACGGGTCACTACCACGAACTTGAGAGGCAATTGGGGTACACATGTCTTCTGGTGACAGATTCTGACTTCCAGAGACTGACTTAGATGGTGATGACTGGGTTGAGAATTTTGCTGGAGATGTGACTAGCGGGGACTGAGTCAAGGATTTTGCAGGGGAAGTGCGTCGTGTTGATTTTGCAGACGATGACTTAGGTGTAGAGGGCCTCAGGTTGATGCATTCTTTATCTGAGCCATCAGCAGCTGAATCTTTACATGCTACAGCGTGCTTTTTGGCCAAGAAGCACAATTGCTCAATTGTTTCTCTACTGTCAAATTCATCTAGAGGTCTTTCAGGAACAGCAACATTTTTCCCTATTTCTGGCCATTCTACTAGACTTTTATTAGCGTAATCTCCTTTTCCCCAAGCTCCTTTTGTACGTTGGAGCTTTTCATCAACTTTCACTACAAATGTTTCAGTTTCTGTGTCAACCTTCAGGGATCTGTTCACAATCTGCTGGGAGCTGGTCATAAGGAGCACCCTTCCAAACTGCATTTCCTGTTTCTGAGCAGTATTTTCATCTACCTTTATCACTTTTCCAATGTCCGTGCATACTTCATCAAGAATCTAGCTGACCAACAGTGCAGAGGAGCACCTCTAACCCTCACCCAAGCGGGTCTCATCAGTTTCTCCTCAAGAAATTTCCACGGTCGCATGTTATGCAGGCATAGTAGATCAATAGTTTCCACATCATTTAGAAGTCGCATTTGTTCAGCCTCAGTAAGGAGCTTTATCATTACCTCGCCCCCCTCAAGCCTCACTGCCGACCCTTCTATATAGCCTTGAGCCGACAGGACACTCTTCATTGAAGCTACATCCAAAACTGGGGATGGGAAACCCACCAGGCAAGTATCTAACCACGACGATTCTTCAATTGTAGGGAGAAATTTCACTGTAGCGATGGGTTCAACAGTCTCAGTAACAAGACTCGCATTCGCATTTGGCTGCGCTGTTTGCGAACCAGGTTTTAATTTCTGAGTGTTATTGGTGTTAGATCTAGCCCGGTTAACAAACAATTTATTGTTTCCAATTTGCATCCCGTTGGCCTTATGAACAATGTCATCCAGATTCGTACCTTTCACAAATCGAACGAAGCCATATCGGTGGCCGTTCGCTTCCATTTTAGCAGGTGCAAAGACATCACTCACCTGAGCTTAGACATCAAAGAATTTCCAGATCTCCTGGTTGCTCCAGTCCAGCGGCAAGTTCGACACAAATAGGGAAATAGAGTTTGCCCTAATTTTCTCGATGAACGCAGGTTGCTTCTTTTTCCTCAGATTTTGATTTTGAGTGGTAGGGTCTTGGACACGCTTACCTTTCGCACCAATGAGAGTCCATTGGCCGTCGTCTTGGTCCGGCGTTGCGTCAGTCGGAGATTGCCCGTAGGTTTGCTGATTCAAATCGCCAGTTTCGCCTGCCAGAGTCATTGGCAAAAATGACATAGTGGAAAAATGGAATATGCGATCTAATGGAATAATTATTCCATTAATGGAATAATGGAATAATTATTCCATTAATGGAATAATGGAATAATTATTCCATTAATGGAATAATTATCTAGTTTAATGAGCTTAAATTATGATATGAATTTGGTTCATCACATGAGCTACTAATACAAAAGAGGGATAAGAAAACTCCATCTAAGCAGCATGGTGAAGGAGTATCCGAAGCTCGTTCCTCGTCCAAGAGCCTTCTTCTCCAAAATTGCCTCCTCTCCAACTCACAACCTCCCAAGTGTTATATTACTGAATGAGGAGCTCGAGTGGGACATAGGGTAAGTGAACTTGAGCATTAACAACTTGGTCACTTCTACTTTTGGCGCAACTCACACAAAAAGTAATGATAGATGTGTCTTTGCTCCATTCTGGATATCTTGTAAAGATTAAGGTTGATGATCCTCTAGGAGGCGTCGTTTGAGACCAAAGTGTGAAGCAAAATTGTAGAGGACTTCTAGATCTAGGCCGTGGTAAAATTACAAGGTCATACTCCCAGCCATTTGAGAGATATAAATCGTGCAAGGGGCTGGTCAGTCATTTCGCATAGAATTTAACCTTTCGGATAAATTAGGGGATATCACCATATTGGACCCATTTGCCGACTTCCATGTAAACAGACAACTTGTAGAAAACCCTTTGACCTCTCTCCTGTCCAAATTACAGCTTAATCAGATTTCTCTTTGGCAAGATATGACCGTTGCAAGGGCAAGCAAGTCATTTGTAAATTCTTTCCCAAAATGGAGAGACAAATTTCTTAGTTGTTGTTGGTTTTTTCTCAAATTGTGTATAATTGTCTACCTCACCCATTTGGCCTTGTTTTGGGTGTATATGGATTCGAAATTCATGTAACACATCCCCAAATGTTGAATTGTACCTATATAACATAAAATGGGGAGAAATCAAGTATATAATGAAGATTATGAGAAATAATTATAATAAATCTCTAGCTTAATGAGCTTAAATTACGATGTGATTCTGGCTCATCAGGTATCAGAACAATTACTGAAGGAATGATGCTCCTGGTTTTTCATGGAGTAATCCTCAGGGTGCACTGAATGCATATCTGTTGCTGCCTCCAGCTCCCAGAGCTCAGTATCTGGGAGTAATTTGTTAATTTGTATGATTTGTATGTAGGAGACGCAAAATTTACGTGGTTCGGGTGAATCCCTACTCCACAGAAGAGAATTGTCGCTTCTTCTTTTTTTTGATAATTTTTCCTTCTTGATGATGTACACATATATAGAGGATTCCAATCCCTAATCAGACTACTCAATCCCTATAATTAAGGGATTCACTCATTAGGTAAGGATTCATAATTATCATTTTTCCTTATTTATAATATTATTCTCAACACTCCTCCTCAAGTTAGGCATGTGGTATCCAACACCAAACTTGCTTAATCCGTCATGAAATACCCGACCATTGATGGCCTTGATCAGGATATCTGCCAGCTGGTCTTCAAACCGAACAAAGGGTAGTGTTACCGTACCACTTTCGATCTTTTCCTTGATGAAATGACGGTCCACCTCTATATGCTTAGTTCTATCACGTTGCACGGATTTTGTGAAATCAGAATGGCTGCTCGATTATGACAGTTCAGAGGGCACGCCTCAGTCAGACCAAAGCATAGTTCCATCATCAATCTTCCTAACCACACGACCTCCTTAACCTCTCGAGATATCCCTCGAAACTCTGTCTCTGCACTAGATAGCACGACTACCTTCTGCTTCTTACTCCTCCAGGTAACCAGATTGCCTCCAACAAATGTAAAATACCCCGAGGTAGATCGTCGATCAACTGGATTCCTGGCCCAGTCAGCATCAGTGTAGGCCTCAATCCTCAAATGTCCATTTTTTTTATATAAGATCCCGACGTCAGGAGACCCTTTCAAATATCTCAGTATCCTGAATGCTGCATCCATGTGACCCACTTGGGGTTTATGCATAAACTGGCTCACAACTCCTACTGCATATGCGATGTCTGGATGAGTATGTGACAAGTAGATCAACTTGCCCACCAAGTGCTGATATTTATTTCTGTCAGTCAGCTGAGCTCCCTCAATCATCTTTAGTCCGTGATTCAAGATCATAGGTGTCTCTGCTGGCTTGCTATCGAGTAGTCTTTTCTCGGCAGGTAGGTCTAGGATATACTTTCTTTGTGAGATGTAGATTCCTTGATTCGACCGTGCTACTTCAATTCCTAGGAAATACTTTAGTCTCCCCAGATCATTCATTTCAAATTCTGCGAACAAATTTTCCCTTAAGACTTCAATCTCTCTTTTATCGTCTCCAGTGATAATCATGCCATCCACATATATGACTAGACACGTGACTCCCTGGTCGCTACGCTTCAGAAAAAGGATGTGATCTGAGTGACTCTGTGTGTATCCATACTTTTTCATCGCTACAGTGAACCTTCCAAACCACACTCGGGGTGACTGTTTCAATCCATATAGAGCTTTCCTCAACCTGCATACTTTGTTGGGCTGAAAGTTCTGTGAGAAGCCCGGAGGACCATCCATATATACCTCCTCATTTAGATCTCCATGGAAAATGCATTCTTCACATCGAACTGATGTAGAGGCCAATTCAAATTTGCGACAATCGAGAATAAGATCCTGATAGTGTCTAACTTTGCAATAGGAGAGAAAGTCTCGGAATATCAATCTCATATGTCTGTGTGTAGCCTTTGGCCACCAATCGTGTTTTATACCTTTCAACTGAACCATCAGTTCTCCTTTTGACTGAATATACCCATCTACACCCAACTGGTCGCTTGCCAGATGGTAGCTGACACCTTTCCCATGTACCATTTTTGTCTAGGGCGCTCATTTCAGCTTCCATAGCTTGCCTTCACTTTGGATCACTCATAGGCTTGGTCTCATTTTGGGGTACATCATCAGAATATATAGCAGCGGTGAAAATTGGTGTAGGCTCGATGAGACTCCCTCTCACCATATCTGCCACAGGACACCTCTGAGTCTTCGGATTATGATCTGGAGTATATTTACTTGGTTTTACCCCCCTCGTAGACCGATGAGGAAGAGTAAATCGAGGTGTAACGGGATCTGCACCTGCACCATGGTCAGTCATAGAATCTATAGACGAGATCTCCGAGAATGTATTTACCTGGGAATCCATTCTGGAGGATGATTGAGGCAGCTCATTCTGTTCTGGAAAATACTGTGTCTCCGTCGGGCTCTGAGGGTGGTCTACCTGACTCCTGATGCTCTTGTGCGTAAGGCACGTGGGTCGATGTGGACTCGATAGATGACGTGGCTTGTGTGTGAGGTACATGAGACGCAAGCATTGGAGTAATGTGACCCAAATCTGGTTGGGACGTGTGAGGCGCATGAATCGGCTGTGGTGCTGACACAGAGGACACTAACCAATCAAGAGAGTCGGAGCTTGAACTCTCCCCCTGACGACTTACTTGGGTGGACGAATAGTAATACTCTGACTCAACAAAGTTGCAGTCCATAGTGGTGACTACCCGCCAGTACGAGGATTATAACACCGATAACCCTTCTTAAGGCCCCCATACCCAACAAACACACACTTTTTAGCATAAGGATCAAACTTGGACCTACTAACTTTTGGTACATGAACATACACGGTGCACCCAAAAACTCGTGGAGCTAATGACATAGAAGGAGGGACCTTAGTCAAATCAGACAAAGTTTGAATCGGAGTACGAAACTTCAAAATATGGGTAGGTAAGCGATTTGCCAAATATACTGACGTGGCAATGGCCTCAGGCCAAAAAGATGAGGGAACATGAGATTCAAAATCAATGTACGAGTTATTTCAAGTAAAAATCTATTCTTCCTCTCAGCAACCCCATTTTGCTGAGGGGAATGAGCACAAGAAGTTTTTCATCTGGTGATTGACAAATTCGCTCCATTGTCGGATCGAAGAACCTGAATTTTTTGTTTGAATTGTGTTTCAACCATATGGTAGAACTGAACAAATTTATCAAAAACATCCGACTTGTTTTGCAGTAAATAAACCCATATCATGCGAGAGCAATCATCAATAGATAATACGAAATATCGAAGTCCCTGACCCCCAAGGATAGGGGCTGAGCCCCAGACATCTGAATGCACTAATGAAAAAAGACCTGAACTCGAGTATGTTTTGATAAAAAAGGCTGTCTATGACTCTTTGCCAATACGCAAGTTTCACAATGAAATGAAACCTTTGAAAGAAGAGGAAATAATAAACGAAGATAGGAGTGAGAGGGGTGACCCAAATAACGATGCCACAGTCAATTTTGAGAGTCAGGTGTTTCACGAGTCAGGAGTGTCCTTTCCTCCGAGGTGACTTCATCAACATAATATAGGCCATCCCGTTCAGTGCCACACCCAATAATTTTCCTCAAACGGATGTCCTGCAAAATACAGAATGTTGGATATTGCATCACCACACAGTTCAGTTCCTTTGAAATGTGACTTATAGATAATAACTTATACGAGAGAGACAGAACATATAAGTATTTTGATAATCTTATTGAGGGAAAAATCTCAATAATTCCAGTACTTTTTACGGGAGCAAAGGCTCCACTCGTCATTTGGACCATCTTTTTATGTGTTTTCTGCACTTCAACAATGTCAGAAGCATCATAAGTTATAGTATCAGTTGCTCCACAATCAAAAATCCATTCGGAATTTTTCTTAGGTCCTAATTCCTTCATAATGTTAGCCTGGGCCATATTATATCGGGCCTTTGGGCCCACAGCAGCAGCTGTTCGGAGATTGTGGCAGAAGAAATATTTTTGGGCCCTGTTACTGCACAAGACCTTATCCAGTATTGATTTTGGGCCAAATATTCTGCATTTCCTCATATTTACCAAAACACGCCTCAGTAAAGAATTTAGTATTAATAAACTATGGACTTTTCAGTAAATTCACTCTCCTCAACGTTTACGATATACCTGGAGTTCGGATCTCATTCTCATGTACGCGGATTTCAATTTGCTCAATCTGGATCCCTTCGTTATCACAATCCCGGCTGCTGCTTACATTCACCGTCGCAACCATTGGTCCATCTAAGCACTTGGCTTCCGGGGAGTGTCAGCCGCCATCAGAAATGGCTGCCCGGCCGCCTCTTCTACCGTATCCTACTCGATCGCCCCTTCTGCCATCGCGATTTCCTCCCGAGTAACCTCAATTCAATTTGAAGCAGTCTTTCTTCCAGTGACCAGGTATCTGGCAATAATCATAGAAAGGGCATCAGGAGGATGAATTGCTATTAAACCCAGTCGATTCTGACCGATTTTTGCCCGGAAGTGTGATAATTGGGGTTGTTCCGCCGCCGTTCGGCTTTGAGTCGCGGAGGCTATCATTCCATATACAGCAAGCCCTTTACCTATCTCTCCCGATGATGTGATGTTTGAACCGCCGGAAGCCATGATGGATGATGATTTCCAAATCTGATATCTTGAAGCTTCTCGTCGAACCATCGCGTATGCGACATCGACTGAGGGAAGAGGAGATTCCTTTAGTATGTCTCAGATGATAGATTCATATTATGTGTTCAATCTTGCAAAGAATTTGAACAATCTGTGCTCAGATTGGATTCGGTTGTGCTCATTGATATCCTCAATACACTTCATAGGATTCAGTCGACGCCGATCTATCTCCGTCCATAATGAGTTGCATCTTGAGTAGTATTCCTCCAACTGGAGTGCCCCTTGAACCATACGGTCAGCCTTTGTTACCAGATCAAATATCTGGAGAGAATCTTCTTGCCCAGAATTGAAGGTTCTGACCAGAATTTTCCACAATTCGTATGAATTGGGATAATATATGAATTGATTCACTAGTTGCCTTTCTATGGATCTTGTAATCCAAGTGAATACCTGCACATCTTATCGCCTCCAGATTGTCCATTGCAGGTCATCCCTCTTTGGTTCTTTAGCGTCGCTAGATATGTATTCTAGGCGACCTTTTCCGATGATGGCTAGTTCTATCATCCGTGCCCACAGAACGTAGTTGTTACCGTCAAGTTTAACGTCGATGATGATTGGAGACTCATCCTCCTTCTTGGGTTTGGAGGTCTCTGTCTGAGATGCACTATGAGTTTGCATATATTTTGCAAACTTTCTGGACAGAAAACCATCCAGTTCTTCCTGTGAGACAACTATCTCCTTTCCTTCGGTCTTGTGAGACATTCTTCACTTTCTGGTAGAATTTTGAGGTAGATGACGAGCCAAAGATCGCAACACTGCTTTGATACCATGTTAATTTGTATGATTTGTATGTAAGAGATGCAGAATTTACGTGGTTCGGGTGAATCCCTACTCGACGGAAGAGAATTGTCTCTTCTTTATTTTTAATGATTTTTCCTTCTTGATTATGTACACATATATAGAGGATTTCAGTCCCTAATCACACTACCCAAGCCCTATAATTAAGGGATACACTCATAAGGTAAGGATTCATAGTTATCCTTTTTCCTTATTTACAATATTATTCTCAACATAATTGATCCATCGACTAGTCAGACAACATCTCTTCAAGAGATGCAGAGGATAACTAAGAAAATGGTTCAGCAAATGACAAAGCAGAGTTTGAATTTCAATGCAAAGGTGAAAGCAAGTCTCCAAGATCAACAAGTGATACTTCAAGGCCAGCAAACTACAATTCAAAATTATCAGGTGACCCTGCAGAAACTAAAAACCATTGTTGAACAATTGAAATCACAGCTCAAAGGAAAACAACAGGCTACCACCCCCTTCTTGAATGACAGTGGCTCAAGAGAGAGCTGTCAAGTCATTACACTAAGATCTCGTAAAGAGTTGGATGGACCTCAGTTGCCCTCAGACATGTCCCCTATAGTCGAGACAATAGTAGTGACTGTTCCTCAAGACGAAAAAGAAAAGAAAAGGTTGAAGCCAGAAAAGAAAGTCCCATAAAAACAGGGTGATATCACAGCGGAAGAGCTTAAAAGGGTACCCTATCCACAAAGGTTGATCAAACCTCTTATGGAGCAGCAATATAAGAAATTTTTTGATCACTTTATGAGGCTCCAGATCAATATCCTCTTTGCAGAAGCATTGGAGAAAATGCCATGCTACACCAAATGCATGAAGGATATCCTTTTCCATAAGAGAAGGGTTGATGACTAAAGCACCATCACTCTCACGGCTGAGTGTTCGGCCATAATTAGCAAGCAGCTTTCCACCAAACATGTCTGATCCAGAGATTTTTACAATTCCTTCCTCTATAGGAGATCATGTGTTTGCAAGAGCTGTATGTGATTTGGGTGCGAGTATTAACTTAATGCCTTATTCTATTTCACAGAAGCTTGGATTTACTGAACCTCAACCAACAGGAATCACACTTCAAATGGCAGACAAGTCATTGAGAAGACCGAGAGGAATAGTCGAGGATGTCTTGGTAAAAGTGGAGCAGTTTTATTTCCTCATTGACTTCGTGATTCTTGACATAGTAGAAGACGAAGGAATTCCCATCATTTTGGACAGACCCTTCCTGATAATTGATGATGCATTAATCGACCTTAGGAAGGGAGAACTCAAACTCGGAATCGAAGATGAGAAAGTTGGTTTCAGCGTGCACCCCTCACTGAAGTCATCCTTGGATTTCATGAGTGAGCCAAAATCATGCAAACTCATCGAGGTGATATCGGAATAGTATATCAAGGAACTAGGAGTTCTAATTGATCTCTTAAAAGCAGTTCTGACGAGAAAACAGGCTGACATCCTTGCCGAACCTGCTATATGTCACTATGCCAATATCCTAGAGGAGCGGAAAGTGTGCAAGTCTAGGAACCCTGAATTCTTAGGAGAAAGACCAGCAATTGAGCTCATTGATTCAACCTTCTAAGTTGGAGTTAAAACCTCGACCCAACCATTTGAAGTATGCATTTTTGGGTGAGGACACTGACTTACCTATTCTGATTGGGGTAGAGCTGAGCTCGAATGAAGAAGCAGAATTGATACAAGTTTTGAAACAACATAAGGATGTCATTGGATGGAGTCTGGCAGATATAAAAGGGATCTCTCCTGCAATCTGCATGCATAAAATTCTTATGGAAGACCATTGCAAGCCTGTGATAGCAGCACAAAGGAGGTTAAATCCCAGTATGCAAGAAGTAGTGAGAAAAGAGATTCTAAAGTGGTTAGATGCTGGAGTCATTTACCCAATCTCTGACAGCAAGTGGATTAGCCCTGTTCAGTATGTTCCAAAAAGGGGTGGGGTGACGATTATCCAATCAGAGAATGATGAATTGATAGCCACCAAACCAGTGATCGGGTGGAGAGTGTGCATGGATTACAGTGACCTCAACAAGGTCACTAGAAAAGACCATTACTCCCTACCTTCTGTCGATCAAATGCTGGATAGATTAGCTAGACATGCCTATTACAGCTACTTGAATGGATATAGTGGCTACAATCAGATCACAGTAGATCTAGAAGATCAGGAGAAGACCGCCTTCACTTGCCCTTATGGGACATTTGCATTCAGAAGGATGCCTTTTGGTCTATGAAATGCTCCAGCTACATTTCAAAGGTGTATGATGACAGTGTTCAATGATATGTTAGAAGAGATGATCGAAATTTTTATGGTTGATTTTAGTGTGTTTGGAGATACTTTCAAACAGTGCTTGTGTAATTTAGAGAAGGTACTCCAGCGATGTGAAGAGGTCTAGCTTGTGTTGAATTGGGAAAAATATCACTTCATGGTCATAGAAGGCATTGTATTGGAACATCAAGTGTCAGCAAGGGGGTTGGAAGTAGATAAAGCTAAGGTTTCGACAATAAAGAATCTCCCCCTACCTCCGTTAAAGCTGTAGGAGTTTTCTATGACATGCAGGGTTCTATAGAAGGTTCATTAAAAACTTTTCTTCGATTGCAAAATCACTCTGTAGACTGTTAGAAAAGGAAGTGGAATTTGACACGAACAGCAAGTGTTTGGAAGCATTTGAAACACTCAAGCAACATATGACTTCAGCTCCAGTGATGCAAGCAACTGATTGGAACCTGCCTTTTGAGATAATGTGTGACGCTTCAGACGTTGCAGTTGGCACAGTTCTAGGCCAGTGTAATAAGAAGATATTCCGCACTGTCTTCTATGCAAGCAGGATGCTCAGTGCAGCGGAATTGAATTACACCACCACAGAAAAGGAGATGCTTGTTGTTGTCTACTCATTTAACAAGTTCAGGTTCTACATTCTTGGAAGGAAGATTACTATATTCACTTATCATGCAGTGATCAAATACTTGATGGCAAAGAAAGATACTAAGCCGAGACTAATCTGATGGATTCTCCTCTTGCAGGAATTTGACATCGAAATCAAGGACAAAAAGGGAGTGGAGAATGTGGTTGCCGATCACTTGTCCAGACTAGAGAGCATTCCTTCTCATGAAGGCCCTGTATCCATCCCAGACACCTTCCCAGATGAGTACGTGCTTGCAGTGGCTATGCAAGAGGAACCTTGGTTTGCTGATATAGTGAACTACCTAGCTATCAATCGAACTCCTAGTGGCACTTGGCAACAAAGAAAGAAATTCTATTCTGATGTCAGACATTACATCTGGGAAGAACCTTACTTATACAGACTATCTGCAGATCAGGTGATAAGGAGATGTGTCCCTGAGGGTGAACAGAACTCCATCTTGAGGCACTGCCATTCACTTGAGTGTGGTGGTCATTTTGGAGGTAAAAGGACATCAGCGAAGGTGCTGCAAAGTGGTTTTTATTGGCCAGATCTATTTAAGGATGCTCACCTCTTCATCAAGGCTTGTGATAGGTGCCAACGAGTTGGCAATTTGTCAGCCTGATGTGAAATGCCCCAAATTGGTAAGCTAGAAGTAGAAGTGTTTGATGTTTGGGGAATTGACTTCATGGGACCTCTCATACCTTCCCACGGGCAGCTTTACATCTTAGTAGCTATGGACTATGTATCCAAATGGATTGAAGCCATAGCCTCCCCAACAAACGATGCTGCAGTGGTTGTGAAGTTCCTTAAAGGCAACATCTTCACAAGGTACGGGAACCCAAGGTTCATTATTTCTGATGGGTGGTCTCATTTCTGTAACAGACTATTTGAGAAGCTGTTAACTAAATATGGAGTGAAACACAAGGTCACTGTCCCTTACCATCCATAGACAAATGGACAAGAAAAAGTCTCCAACAGAGAGATCAAACTGATTTTAGAAAAAATAGTGGGAGCTTCATGCAAGGATTGGTCCATGCGCTTACTTGATGCTCTGTGGGCCTATAGAACAGCTTACAAAACACCAATTGGAGCTTCACCATTCATACTGCTTATGGAAAAGCCTGCCACCTTCCTGTTGAACTTGAACACAAGGCGTACTGGGCAGTGAAAGCATTCATTTTAAGTGTGGAGGGGAGGGATGAAGCATTCTTATGCTCATTATTCTATCTTGCTGGTTTGTTGTTGGATCTTTGCACTTTTGAGTCTTGTCTGGATTCTGGAAAAACAAAAAAATTTCACTCCTCATCTTATCAGCTCATTCTTGTGCTCATCATACATCCCCATTGTTAATTGAGACCTATGCATGCTATTCTCATTGTGGCCTGATAGTTACTGATGCGACATTTGGGTATGAAAGCTAGGTTCCTCAATAGTTTGAATGGAAAGTAGTGCATGAGCTGAACAGTGTCCGAAGTTGAGTTTCCTAATCAATTTTTATGAGGAAGGGAGTGAAACATCTTCTAGTTTGGCTTGAGTGAGTGGATCTCAGTACTTATGCCCTTGACATACCCTGATCAAAAGACTAGCTCAAAGCTCAAAAGAAGAAGACTATGAATGAAAAAGGAAAAGAAAAAAGCTTTATCATCAAAAGAAAGAAGGTTATGAGTCATGAAATAAAAAGAAGAAGAGGTACCTTCAGCCTCTCATGTTGATCAAAAGAAGGACCAAAACCCACATACAATGCTACGAAAGCTGTGGAGCAAATCCACAATGCAATTCCAGAAGAAGAAAAGATGAGTTAGAAATCAAACTTCAAGCTTCAAAGAAGAATCCGAAAAACAGTTTGTATAAGAGAAGAAGAGGAGTTGGGGGCATTGTGTCATTAGATCTCTCGTTCAAGTTAGAAATCAGAAGTATGTACACATTCATGTATGCCAAATGTGAGAGGCCATTAAGTCTGTCCAACTCCATCTAGAGAGGAGCCTTCACCCAATCACTGTCCCAAAAGAATGAGCGAGATGGAGTTAAGGCTCAACTTGAGACAAAATGCAAGGCTTGTGCAGTAGGGTATGAGGAAGAGAATGAAGAGCTTAGTGATGCCTAGTGAAGCAAAGATAATTCGAAAAGGACATATTGAAAGCTGCTAGGATTCATGTACTCACAAGATTAATTTGATGATGCATTGATCTTTGTCATCCTACTATGCACAGATTCTGACTTGTGCACACATTTTGGAATCTTACCTCTAGCTCTTGATCATTTGGGTTATGATAGTCCATTGAGTTCCTTATGCTTAGTCATTTTTTTCAACTAGACACATCTTCACCGTGCATGTTACTTTTCTTGATTCATATCATTCATGCACATATGCTCCATAGATTTCATCTCTAGTTGTTTATCTTAGTATATGCTTGAGTGCAAGTATAGTTTAAGTGTGGAGGGATGATAAGCCCCTATTTGGAGCTTATTTTACACCTTATTTTATACCATTTTATGCCTCCAACACTTAGATTATGGACTAAATCTTTCTCATTTACCTTAAATTGGAGAAAAGGACCACAGGATCACACTTTGGTGCATTTCCACCCTTTTTGTGCATATTATGGCTTGAATTGTGGGCATTACCTTCAAGGTGTAACGAAGACCATGAAATTGCATGGATGATCACCTAAGGTCTTGGGTCACACCTCAATTCTTCCATATGCACACAAGTCTTTTAATGGGAAAACAAAAGAATTCAAGCACAAAAGAAGGGGGCAACATTGTCATTTCACCTGCCTAATCCTTCGGACAAGGGTTAAGAAACCTGATAGTGCACATTTTCGAGACACAGAGAGATGCATTCAACAAAAACGAGAAAGAATCAAAGAGGAGGAGTGGAAGAGCAGATTGAAGATACATTCGAGCTCATCATCCAACCGAGAGGGGGAACCTTCTTATTCACTTAATTTAAGTAGTTATGGCTTCGTTTTCAATTGTATCTGTTACTCTCGAGCTCATGCTTAAAGCACGAGCTAATTTCCCGTGGCTTGGGCTCGATTGAGCCTCACTATGTAAACACATTTCAAATTGTTCATGTATGTAATGTCCTAGCTTGTTTATTTCATATGAATGTACTTGATTTTCATGTGAATGAGTTCTAGTGCACGAATCCTTCATTTATGTAGGTGAATCTACCTGAAAACTAGATCACAAGGGTAAGTTCCGACACAGAGCACACTAACATCATCGTCCTTGGGGTCTTTACCCCTAACTCTTGGTGCCACAATAGAGATAGTCACGTTTCTGAGCTCAAAGTCACCAATATATGACTGGTGGAGGCAGAGCCCCGTGAAATCCACTCGTTGAGGTTTAGAGTAGCCACTGTCTTGACCATGAGCTTTGGTTACACTTGAGTCTTGTGGTGTGAACAAAAAAAGCGAAACTTTAGTGCATGAATGAGTAGATGTTGCAAAGTGAGGCAAGATACCTTGCATTGAGCTATTCCCCAACCTTGTCCTGTTTCCTTGCTATTTCAGTCACTTTTGATTGCTGTTATCCTCAATTGATCACTGGTTCCTTTGCTTTAGTTAGTCTAGTTGCATTTTAATCCATTGAAACTTATGCTAGTAGTTTAGAACTCAAAATGATACTTGGTTACTCTGAAAGTGCTTATGAATTGAACGTGCTAAGGACTTACTCATTTGGGATATGACTCTTGCTTATCCAAGGTTTACTACTTGTACGACTTTGTATGCTGGCACACTGTATGACATATATTTGTCCCATCAAGTTTTTGGCATCGTTGTCGGTGAGTAGCTTCCCTTACATGTTTAAGTTGCAAGCACAATCTTTGTTAACTGTTTTAATTCTGTTTATTGAAGCTCATCTTGCTTGCTGCTTTGTTGTCTCTTGTAGTTTATGATACTAGGAGTTGGTGCTGATCATAGCTCACTGGGACAAAGAGAGAGTAGGGAGTTGAGAGCCAGGAAGAGAACTTTGTAAGGAAAGTTAGAATTTGCAAGTTATAATCTTGCAAGGATAACTGAGCTAGAATCTAGAGTTTCTGGTTTTGCTCAAAACTGCGAGCGACTAGAAAGCTTTGAAGTGGAAATTGTGGGAGAAAGTGAGTTTGAGTCTGAACTTCATTCATCAGAACCAAGCACACCATAAGAGATGGAGGCAGCTCCTAGTCCTGATGACAGACCCCTGGAATCCTTTGCCATTGCTATTGCATCTGCAATCCGAAGGCCACCCTTTACTGCTCATAACTTTGAGCTTAAACCCTCAACTATAGCCTTGTCACGGCAGCATTCTACCTATGGAAGAGCTGAGTCCAGCAATCCCTGCACTCATTTTGATGCTTTTATAGAAATTTGTGACACTCTTAAGATACAAGGTGCTGATCAAGAAGCCATCCAACTGAGTTGTTCCCTTTTTCATTGAAGGATCAAGAAAGAGAATGTCTGTACAGCCAGCCAACTGATTACATTCAGACTTGGGAGGGAATGAGAAAGTTTTTTCACACCCATTTCTTTCCCCCAAATAGAACAGCTCGGATCATGAATGAAATTCAAACATTCAAGTAGATGCCTCAGGAAATGATTTATGAAATGTGGGAAAGATTCAAGAGCTTGTTGAGGAGTTACCCGAATAATGGACTGGAACATTGGAGAGAAATTCAATCCCTTTATTTTGGATTGGATCAAAGCACAAGAAGGGATGTGGATGCAGCCACAGGAGGATCATTCATGCAGAAATTTTACAACCAAATCTGCACTCTAATGGAGAGCCTTGCCCAGAATTGCTACAGATGGCTTACAGAGAGATTGAGCCAAAGAGGAACTCAGCAAGTCCTGAGTACAAGCCAGAATGACACATTGGCTACAGCATTGAGTGCTTTCACTACTCAGGTGGCACAGTTTGCACCTAATCATCAACAGCAAGCACAGGTCAGACCCGTGGTAGCAGTACAACAGTCTCCTCCTCAAACTTATGCAGTCTTCCAACCAACTTGTGAGATATGTTGAGTACTTAGCCACCATTTCAGTCATTGCAAGGAACCCCTCCTTCTGATGTTGAGCAGTTAAATTATATTCAGCAATAAAGGTTTCAGAACAATGGGTATTGATAGGCGATTTCTCAATCACCTAGAGAGTGTGAAAGTGTACACAAATATCAAGTAGTAACCTTGCTTGGTAGCAAGGGTCATCTCCCAAAGAAGCAACGGCTAAGCATGCAAAATCTATCTCTAAATCAATTGAAAACTGCAAGCATAAGGTTTTGATTGATTTCTGACAACTAGAATGACAAATCAGCAATTAAACTAACAAGGGATTGTTCAAGTGAGAGAAGTAACATAGGGCTCGACTCCTAACGTGTCATTTCTATATTCCTACAACTATCCAACTTGGATTTAATGCATTATTCTCCTTCTTTTACCACAAAGTTAACAATGAGCGCTGCTTATTGGCTAGACACTCGTCTTGTAGGAGAAGTGATTGGGGTTGTCAATCCTCACTTCTCATAGGTGAATGGGGTCGTCAATCCCATTCCCCTACTTCTC
The DNA here is from genome assembly GCA_025802335.1 of Pinguicula primuliflora. NCBI lineage: Eukaryota > Viridiplantae > Streptophyta > Magnoliopsida > Lamiales > Lentibulariaceae > Pinguicula > Pinguicula primuliflora. Next base: position 18,779 of record JAOYMZ010014665.1, read on the forward strand.
TAGAGAACTTAGTTGGACGGTTACCAATCGTAGATCAATTTAGTCTACCCTTTGAGCCATGGCATCATAAGCTGAGGTCCTATGCCCTGGAATTTAGACGTGCACAATGTGGGAGTCTCCTCATCTCAATGTCCATAGAGGCACAAGGAAGAGGTACTCAACCGAGCAAAGGCTAACCAATCGTGCTCATCATAGGCTTGCTTATCACATGGAGGGAGTTGATGTTGGTCCACTATCTCACAGTCGTATTCCCATCTAACCCCTCCATTGTAAGCCAAGCTTTTATCAAGCCTCAAAAGGCAACACCCTTAACTTGGTAAGAATCTAAGCATAACACTAGTTAAGATAGAATCCATAACCAGAAACCACAAGATGCATCAAGATAGGAGAAATGACATTCATTCAAAAGAAATAATGTTTAGAACATAGCAAATATACAAGAGCCGAGCCCCAAGTCTAGCAAATTAGCTCATGCTTAAGGCATGAGCTACTAATACATAAGAGGGATAAGAAAACTCCATCAAAGCAGCAAGGTGAAGGAGCATCCGAAGCTCATTCCTCGTCCAAGAGCCTTCTTCTCCAACTCACAGCCTCCCAAGTGTTGTGTGACTGAATGAGGAGCTCGGGTGGGGCTTAGTGTAAGTGAACCTGAGCATTGACAACTTGGTCCCTTCTATTTTTGGCACAACTCATACAAAAAGTAAGGATAGATGTGTCTTTGCTCCATTCTGGATACCTTGTAAAGATTAGGGTTTATGGCCCTCTTGGCGGCGCCGTTTGAGATCAAAGTGTGAACCAAAGTTGTAGAGAACTTCTAGATATAGGTTGTGGTAAAATTACAGGGTCATCCTCAGAGCCGTTTGAGAGATACAACTCGTGCAAGGGGCTGGTCAGTCATTTCGCACAGAATTTACCCTTTTGGATAAACTAGGTGATATCACCATCTTGGACCCATTTACCGACTTCTATGTAAAGAGACAACTTGTAGAAGACCCTTTGACCTCTCTCCTGTCCAAATTGCAGATTAATACGAGCTCTCCTTGGCAAGATATGACCGTTGTAAGGGCAAGCAAGTCATTTATAAATTCTTTCCCGAAATGGAGAGAAACTTTCTTGGTTGTTGTTGGTTTTTTCTCAAATTGTGTATACTTGTCCCTTTCACCCATGTGGCCTTGTTTTGGGTGTATATGGATTCGAAATTCATGTAACACATCCCCAAATATTGAATTGTACCTATATAACATAAAATGAGGAGAAATCAAGTATATAATGAAGATTATGAGAAATAATTATAATGAATCTCTAGTTTAATGAGCTTAAATTACGATGTGATTTTGGCTCATCACCCATCACCATTCTGCTATACTGCAATATTTCTTTTACGAGGTCCGACTCCTCCTTGGATATGAGCACAAAATCTTGAGTGTTGTTTTGGGCCATGTTGTCAGTTTGGGCTGTCTGGGCTTTATTGTTCTCATATTCAGTATATTGCTCTCCATGCTGTATTAATTCTAATTCGTTTCCTGGACTTTCACCTGCAGGCATATTGTTTTGAATCTCAGGGGTCAAGCACAGCTGGCATTAACCGATCGCACAGAATACCAGCTTCCATTTTGACGCAATTGAATTGAAGGATCGTCCGCTATTTTTGGGGGTAATTGATTCGTATTTGATTTCGAATTCAAATTTGAATCCGGGTTTTGGCGATTGTGTTCAGGAACTCCAACCAGCGTGTTCTCTGGCAAGCTCTCCGCAACTTGTCCAACAGCACCCTGAGTGCTTGGGCGTCGTGCTATCAGAAGAAGAAAATTTTACAGGCGAACAGCACCAGGACGTCTCTTCTTCATCAATCAAAAGCTCATATGTTTTATTTTCAATGTTCACGGTCATCGTTCCCCCCAGGTTCTTTCTCAAGTTTGTCCTCAATTTCATTCGGCACCACCGCATATTATGCTTGAGAAGCGTATCAGAGTCTATACAGACCACCGTTCCCAGCTTAGCAGCAACCCACTTTAAACATCCTTTAGTATGAGCGTGAAGGGGAACACATTTCACATTTATCCACACATCCCGACTGTCCAGATCATCATCTTCCTTCCATAACTGCATGCTTTCAAACAAATCAGTAGATTGCCTCCCGAATGCCAGCAGTTTTTGAGAGCTCTGGTTGTCCAACCCCCATATCACCACCAAATTTTCGTGTAGACGCTGCACGTTTACCTCGGTATAGCCCATGACTTTCAGCCTAGGTCCCAGATCTGCAAGGTTCATACTCCGAACTTTGGAGCCATTCCTTATCACTTGCAGGAATCCAATAGGTATCCTCCCTAGGAACAGAATTTTGGGTCGGTCTGTCCAGCGTGACCGCCTTGGTGTAGGATACTCCTGGCCTGAGCAAAGCACCAGCAGTCACCACTGGCTGTTTGATTGGCCTCCACACTGGCTTCCTTACTTGCTTCACATCAAATGGTTGATAACGAGCAATTTGAACTTCTATCCGTTCCCCTTAGACAAGTCTCCTGTTGATTCTTCTGGCAATTTCGGCCGATTGCACATTGTTTCGGGACCTCACGAACCCAAAGTGCTTTCCGCTCAAGGAAAACTTTTTAGGAATGAAAACATCCTCCACGCGTCTGTACTCTCCCAAGAATGCCCGAACATGCTTCATCTCCCAACGGATTGGAAGATTAGTGATGATCAGAGCCATTGATTGCGATCTCATCTCTCCAATATGTTCCTGCCGGATTTCTTTTTCCGTCTTCCTTGGGCCCAGTCGCTTGATCACCTGCTTTTTGCTCGTAACGGGGGTCCATTCTCCACGTCAGCATCCTCCTCCACGATCCCAGCGGCCGGCAGCGATCATCTGTCCTTCTCGCTCATCTTTTCTTTCCTCTGCCAGTCACTTGAAACCTAACTTCACATTTTTCATAATTTTGCTGGTATTCCTTTCCGCCTTCATACCATAATAAAAGTGCTAAAAATGATTAATTTTTACTTAATTAGTATTTTAAGAGAAGGGACTCAACATCGATTATTTTTTACTTAAAAATGTCCTAATATTTTTTTATAGAACAATGTTACATGTACCCTTAAAATTGAAATACTTCATAACCCCCTTATGTAGCAACCATCACAATCACATTCATTTTTTAATGTGTGATTGTGATGATTGCCACATGATAATTATTACATAAGAAAATTATGAAAATACGTGGGCAAAATTGGCATTTTTTTAAATATACTTGGGTATGTAAGTCCCATCCCATAAATTTTACACGTTCTATATATAGATTTGATTATCATTCATTTTTTTTTACATATGAGGCCTTAGAGCCAGGAACAACCACAATACAAAAGACACATTCACGGTGGTTTAAAGGGAAAATGTGACGGTGAAATAACTATCGCGAGATCAGATGTCCTGTTAGCGGAGACTGAAGCATCCACACTCGGAAGCACAATCCTCTCAGGCGATGACATCGGAGAAATCAGAATATTTCCTGAAGCTGAACTGCCACTGTCGGGCAATGAACCAGTAACTGATGCTCCTTCCAACCGGAGTTCATCTAGACTCTGTAGAGAATCCATGGGGGTTCTGACAATCATGCACAACCGGGACCCCTCCGCACTCCCCCCCTGGCTGGGTGATGGTTCCCTCAACGAGACTGGGAATTTGAGCTGGTAGTACGTTCGGAGATACGGAGGCAGGGATGAAATTCCATGAAGGTTCATCTCGAGGATGTCGTTTTGCCGGATCACATGGAAATGAGCGAACTGCATAGTCCGGCCAATTGAGGCCCAGCTTAGCAAGAGAGTCCGCCTGAATATTTTCCGACTGTGGGATAAGTTGGAAGACGATTCTTGCACATTCTTGAGCAGCCAACCTGATACTCTGGATTAACGGATCAGCAAAACAATTTTCACTCTTTCCCAGCAGTAAGTCGAGGGCCTCAAGACTATCTGTCATCAGTTTCACCCTCTGTAATTTGTCACGCTTGATAAGCTCAATCCCCTTCAGAATAGCCCACAGTTCAGACATTACTAATGTGCAGGCCCCCAGTTTCCCGGAGTACCCACAAGACCAGGTTGATGTAGCATCCCGTAGCACAATGCCATAAGCTGTATGCACGGACCACAACACCATCCACATAGAGCAAATGATTGCATATCTCGGTGGGTGAAGCCAAAACAATCTCAGAACAGTGAGGTAAATTCTGAAGAGCTCTTGATTTGGCCTGTTGCTGTTTGAAGAGCCACCCATTTGCCAGGTCAGTCTCACTGCTGCAGATTTTGATTTTTGAGACTAGTTCCTCAGTAGAGAATGATTTGCCTTTGAAAATTATTTCATTCCGCGCACACCATAGCTGCCACACCACAATCGGGTAGATAATTTGCCAATTAAGATTACTGTAATCAGAAGTAAGGTTCAGATAAAACCACTCGGGTAGTGAGTCATTTTGCCAAAAAGCGACAGGAAGATTGGAGTTGAGTGTCTCCCAGCCAGGGCGACTCCTACAGCAATCCCGTAACACATGAAGGGTTGTTTCAGGAATGTTGTAGAAAGCACACTCAAGAGAATCCGAAATTTTTCTTCAGTAACGCTCTGCGTTAGTCATTAAATCATTCTGAAGAGCTTTCCATAGAAAAACTTTCGCATTTTCCTCCACATTTAGCGACGAGATTAGCTCCCAAATTGGGAGCTCTGGATTTAATTCATGAGAAACCACAAAATGTAGTATAGTGGATGGAGAAAACTTCCCGTGAGGAGAAGGTCGCCACACTAGCTTGTCTGGTCCAGCAGTGTCTACTGGGGGGATAACCGCCATGATCAACAGCACTATTTGTGATGGTAGCCAGTAACTTAGACGGCTCTCATCCCATACTTGTGAAGAAGAGCAAAAATCTACAATACATATAAAGAAGTCAGTAGAGGATATAGGATGTAATGCATGAGTGTGAAGGGGGGATGAAAATGGCCCCCATACATTCGTCCAAAATTGAGCAAAGCATCCATTCCCGACAACCCAAGCACAACCTTTACGGATAAATACCTATGAAGCAATCGCACACTTCCGCATATGTGAGCCTTTCTTCGTAGGTGTATTATGAAGAAGATCCCGTCCGTGGAAGTCATACTTAGCTTCAAATATCTGTGTCAACATGGTTGAAGGCCCTGCCATTAGTTTCCATGCCACCTTACATAGAAGGGCCTTGTTGGTGTCACGGTTCTTCGAGAGTCCTAGGCCACCCCTGGACTTAGGCAGGCATCAGCCATCCCATTTTAGCAGTGGGATTATTTAGATGTTTCACCGCCTCCCCATTGAAAGGTCCTTATTACCCTATCCATATCATCACAAACACTGAGGGGTGACGAGGCTGTTTGCATCCGGTAAATAGTCAAGGCATTTAGAACTGTTTTACTTAGTACTAAACGTCCTGCAAGTGATATTTTTTGACCTGACCATTTGGCAACCTTCTTTCTCAGCTTCGTAATATGGGAGCCATAAATATTCTTGGAGACTCGGCCATGGATTATGGGCACACCAAGATAGACTCCTAAATTCTCCACCAGATTGATACCAAGGATGTTCTCAATCACAAAGGCAGAATTGCTTGAGACAGCAGGAGAGGTCCATAGAACTGATTTATGAGCACTCACTGACTGACCAGATGAGGACGAAAACAAACTTAGAACTTTGAGTATTACTCTGGCTTGTTGAGGCGTGCCTTCTGCAAACAAAATGAGGTCATCTGCAAAAAGCAGATGGGAGAGGGGGTATTTTGCTATTCCAAATGTGAGCGGCTTCCACCGTCCATCCCCAGCTGCTCTGTTTATAGAATTCTGTGCTCCTCCCAGCTTGAGATGTGTGATTTCTTATAAGATTTCAAAGTATCTCCAATTTGAGAAAGGATCTCTTTCACCACAAAAGCACGACTGATGAGAGATGACTCAAAATAGGATCTGCTTCGTGTTTTCCATATGCACCAACAGATAATAATTGGAGTAATCTTCCTGCAATATTTCAACACCTCACCACTGGGATATGAATTCCATTGATTTATTCTGCTCTCCAAAGATATCAGGGCATGTGGTATTGAGAACTTCGATTCAAATTCTGTCCAAACAAACTGAGCCAGCTCGCTATATGAGAACAAGTGATCTATTGTCTCAACTTGTTTGGTAGAAATACAGCAGAGACAACAGGTTGCAAGTTGAATCCCAATTCTGCAAACACAGTCATCAACCGGTAGCGCATTGTTAAGAGCTCTCCACACTGTTAAGCTGAGTTTCAAAGGAATGTTCGGGTCCCAAATTTGATTGAATTTCCCGTACTTAACTGCTTTTTGTCTCACCAGATTCCAAGCTCTCTTGAAACTGAAAAAGCCATCTCTGCTAGGTTCTCATACTGGCCTGTCTGGAGCTTTAATTCGATCAGTTTCAAGGATTTGGACTTTGATCTCATTTGGCAGGGTAAGTCAGCCAGATCCCATTGCTGGTTTGATATAATAGACTGTACTGTCCCCTCCGGATTGTTTGGAGTACAAAAGGTGCCAAGGACCTGGTCAGTGATCCACTTATCCCACCATATATTGACAGCTGCACCATCTCCAATTAGCCAATGTGTGTGCTCAATCATCAGCTCTTTTACTTCCAAAATCTATTTCCATGTGTGAGATCCCTTTTTTAATTTGTCAAACGGATGATGAAGGCGTCTGTCTCCATATTTAGCTGCTGAATATTTTGCCTATAAGGATTTCCCTTCCATAAACAGCCACCACAACTTCATAGATGCTGCATAGCAGATGTCATAGAGCCGATGAACAGAAAGACCTCCTTCATCGCGGGGAAGGCAGATACGTTTCCAAGAAATCAAGTGAGTCTTGTGCCTTCCATTTTCATCTCCCCATAAAAAATTAGCAAAGATAGATTCGAGCTTGTTCAAAACAGATCTACTGGGGCCAGCATCAGGAATTGATAGATAGACAAACTTGAGAGAACATGGCGAATCAACACAAGTCTGCCCCCATGCTAAGATATTTATTCCTCCAGTCTTCTATTCGTTTTTTAACTTTCAAAATAAGAGGGTGAAATAGGCAGGATTTCTTTCTCCCTTGATACAGAGGAATACCAAGATAGGTCTGGGGTAGTATACCATGAGTTAGGCCAGTCCAGGCAGCTAGCTCATCAACTTTAGCATCAGAAACCTTTCTAGAGACCAAAAAATTACTCTTTTGTAAATTTACCTTCTGCCCAGACATGTTTTCGTATTCCCGAATTAATGCAAAAACTTCAAATAAAGCTCTCTGAGTTCCTCTTGTGAAGAGGAGAAGGTCATCACCAAATGCTAAGTGTGATATACGGGGACAGCCACTTGGGACCTTATATGAACACCATTTCTGGTCAATGATTAGTCGATTTACCCCTCTACTAAAGGCCTCAGAGGCAATAAAAAATAGGCTAGGGGAGAGTGGGGAAAGTCTTAGAGAAACCAAAGAACTCGAATAAGATGAATCCAAGATATACGATCGAAGGCCTTAGACATATCCAGTTTGATAGCTACATTTGGGCTTTCATGATACCTGTCCAAAGAATGCAGTAGCTCCTGCGCTAATAAGGTATTATCAGAAATCACTTACACTGCCTGGTATGGAGACTTTAGGGACAAGACATAACAGAGTAGAAGTAATAGCTCTGGGCAAGTCATTTCCAGCGAAGAAGTAGTGCACCAATTGTACCAGATTGCTTTCTACTATATCCCAGCAGTGATGGAAAAAGGAGCCAGAAAATCCGTCTGCTCCTGGTGCACTCTCACCATCCATAGCAAAAGCAGCAGTTTTTATTTCCTCCTTTTTAGGCCAGGCAGTCAATTCAGAATTCATCACTTCAGAGACAATGTTTGGGATATTGTCTAGCAGGTATTGAGATCTGGATATGGGTTCTGCTGAAAAGGCATTTTTAAAATGCTCAATCAGTAATCCAGGGATCTCAGCTGAGAGAACAAAATCTCTATCTGCCGAGGGAATGACAATTCTGGCAGCTCTACTTCGCCTGCTAGATACCATCCGGTGGAAAAAAAATTAGTATTTCTATCTCCCTCTTGCATCCATTTAATCCTTGCTTTTTCTTTCCAATACATCTCTTCCCAAAGTAGGCATTGTTCATATCTTTGTTGAGCTTCTAAGAGAGATAGTCTGTCAGTATTGTTATCCGAAGCATCACTGATAATCTCAGCTTGTTTTAGAGCATCTTCAACAAGTTTCAGATTTGTAAACACATTCCCATAGACTGATTTATTCCATTCTCTCAGATTTTTCCGTAGTTGCTTCAGCTTATCACAAAAAATTTGAGCTGGATTAGAAGGCAGTTGGACAGAATTCCATGACTCTTTTACCACTCTCATAAAGTCCTAGTGAGCCAGCCAATATATGTGAAACTGAAATCTGCCAGGGACAGAATTAGAATTAGATAGCATCTCCATCAACAGAGGCGCATGATCAGATAATCCGCGGTGCAGATGGGAAACTTGGATTCGTGGAGCCTCTATTAACCAACTTTCAGATAGCAGGATTCTGTCCAAACGTTTGTAAATTCTAGCTGCACCCTTACGATTGTTGCACCAGGTAAAGTCCTGTCCAGTGTAGCCAACATCAGATAGGCAACAATCACTTATAGTTTCAAGAAAGTCAGAGATCACATTCAAATTAACTGGCTTGCCTCCACATTTTGCTTCTGCAGAAGTAACAACATTAAAATTGCCACCCAAAAGGATTGGATCAGATGTAGCTTGACAGAAAGTTCTCATCTCCTGCCATAGTTTCTGCTTACCGATTCTGGTACAGTTTGCATAAATTTCCCCAATATAGTATACCTTATCACAGTTAGCAAATCTGATACGCAAGACAAGCAACTGGGCCGAGTCAATATAGACTTCACCTTCAATGCAATTTTTTCAGAGTATCCAGACTTTGCCGGAGCAATTGGAGACTCCCTCATCATACTTAAATTTCTTCAGTAGGAAAGGAAGATGTTCCCGTGGAATTTTTGGCTCAGTAATGACCAAAAAATCCAGAGAATGAGAATTAATCAAATTTAAGAGTCTTCTTTGCGAAAGAGGATTACCCACTCCTCTAATATTCCAAAAAAGGCCCTTAGTCATTTTAAGGAAAGAGTTCTGGAAGGGTCCGTTTTTGGTTTGGAGGGTGATTTTCTCTTTGATTTCTTATATCCTCCCCCTTGCTTTTGTGAACGTTTTCCTCAAAATCTGAGACATTGAGATCTGATTCATGGCCTTCATATGCGGATTCATTGTCATTCCTCACCTCTTCAGTTCCTTCATAGGTTTCTTGCCAATGCAACATATCAGAATTGTCAATTTTAAGATCAACAACAAGCCGCATTTGATGCATGTCATATTCAATATTCGGCTCTTGTCCATCAAATAGTACAGATTGGAGATCATTCTCACACAGAGGCCCCCCCTGAGAGCTCCCCATTACTAATATCATCAGAGATATCAAGCTTCTCTGTGATCTCCTTACCAGGTTTATCAGAGGTATCTACCTCAGTTTTGATTACCATACTACTAAGGGTAGCTGCATCGGGCCCTATACCTAATGGCTCAACAGTAGTTCCAGGTAGTTCATCAGTTAGCACAGATTGAGGGGTTACATCCTCATTTTCTGTCCCATTATGCAGATCAAAGTCTATGATGCATCTAGCAAGGTCTGCTTTGGCTTCCCCTAACTGAGAGATAAGCATTTCAGGAGACCAGTACAACACTGCAGATTTCGGAGGATTCACAATATCTTTCAAATTCACATCTGCATTAAGAAATTTTACCTTCTTCTTGCGTCTCCTATTATGTCCAACTTCCTGAAAATCTGCTTCCAGAGTTTCACTTTTTCTATGTGTTCAGGTATTACTGTTTGGGGAGGGCTCACTCTTGGTTGAGCTCTAGGTTCCCCTGCTTCACAAGAAAGAAGACATTGATTATTTGCAAAATTATCAGAGATCCCCGGGAGCTGTTTTGCTATCCATACACCCTTCCCCTTACTGGTATTACTTTCGATTTTATCAGCCACTTTCCTTGCTTCAGAGATAGATGCCATTTCTGCCTTCTTAACTTCATCATCAATATCTTTAGTGAGAGTAGTGAGGGTCAGGAATTTTTTAGGATCATTCAAGGCCTTTTGAATAGCCATATTCACAAAATTCTTACCATCCTTTGGCCTCCTTTCCTGAACAATATTGGGAGGGTGCAGGACCTTACAGGAATCTTGAGAGTGCCCCTTTCTGAGGCAATGAGAACAGTAAATCGGGAAAGTCTCATATTCGATGGGCTGCCAGAACTCAGTTTTCCCCATCACCAACCAGACACGCTTCAGTGGCACTTTGAGAAGATCAACTTCTACACAGATGCGCGCCTTACTGGGGCGGGACAGATCCACGGTTGCTTGATCAGCAATTAATGGTTTCTGCAACATTCGTGCAATATAAAAAACGATCTCCTTTTTGTACAACAGAATTGGGAGATTATCTAGAGCAATCCACACCGGCGCAATGTGAGGGTCAGCATCACTCCGAAAGTATGGAGTCCAGCTAAACACACACATTTGAAAACGACCAATATTCCAATTTTCACGCAGTAGAATACAATTTTTATCATCCACATCATCAAATCGAAGCAGTATATGTTTGTGGTCTAGCAAACCTGTAGAGAAGTGAGCTTTCAGTCCAATTATTGTGATAATCTTGCGAATTTCTCAGATCGGAGGTCGGCCATGGGAAAATTTCCTGATCAGAGCAATGTCAAATTGCAAACTTAGTTACGCCACCTCTTCCTCCGAGAAAGTCATCACCGGTTCTCCCTTCCATTGCTAAATCTCACATTCTGGGGCTGAATGATGATCATTCTGCGCAAACAGAGATGCGTAGGTTTTGGCTGGATTTTGCGCCTGATTTGAGTCCACCGGCGGCGACGGCTGCATTGCCGCTATCGGCATCTGTCACAGAGACGCTTCAAACTAGCAAAAGATAGAGATAGGTCATCGAGATGAAGCGATTGCGCACAATTTGGTAGGTTTTCACGGGAGAGTGTGAAATCGCACTGTCACTGTGTGAAGTCGCCAGTTACCATTAAACACCTATGCCTAAGGTTACTTTTCCCTATCCCTACTTCATATCACTTTTTATACACATTATTCCTTGGCCCAATTTCCGGTTCTGGCCCATTTCTCCCTCATTTCCTTCGAACCTTCGAGACAAGGTATATATACAACACTTAAACAATTTTTCATCACTTTTTTGACTTTCGATTTTGTATCTCTCTCTCGGCAGTTCACTCTCTCTCTCGAAACCCTAGCCGACACTCTCTTCTCTGGGCGATTCTGCTCGATTTTTCTATACACCTATTGTATATCTGTCCAGTTTTTGGACTCCTCTCTTCGAGATCTACATTTTGAACCGATTGGTTTGAAGTTTGAGTTGCTGGAAGGAAATTCTCTCCGAGACCGAATTGACGGCTTGCACTGTTACTTGAGTTTTTCGACTCGCGCATTCGATTACTACACGAATCAGCTCATCCAAAAACAAGATTTAATATATATATATAGAACCGTTCCTATGGTCAGTTTTCCCTTGCGTGGACAATTTTTTCAATTAACCATCCGTTTTCGAAATTGATCGCACCATTGGAAAGCTTATACATTGAATTGCATATGTTCAAGTTTTGGTGATATTCCGACGACGTTATCACCGTTTAACGGAGGGTTATAAATCCCCTTGGGTTAAGTAGTCCTAAATAGGGTTTTAAAAATTTCCGGCAACTTCGGGCTTTTCATCTACAATGTATAAACTTTCCAATGGTGCGACCAATTTCGAAAATGGATGATGCTACGAAAAAATTGTACACGGATTGGGAAAACTGACCACCATAAATATTGGACTCCTTAACAACTCTCTTAAGCTTACATTTAAATTCTATTCCCCTACAATTTACCTCCAAATTCATAAAATTAATTATTTAAACTCAGAAATTGTCGTACCTTACAGAAAACCTCTCAAAGTCGTCCAGACAAGAGAGTCACAACCCAAGTCTCACATCTCTTTTTTCTCAACCTAGTCTCTCTCTTTTTCTTGCCTCTTTCTCAACCCTAATAATCAAGAGATCTAATATTTATAGAGGGGAAATCTAATGCAATTAGAATTCTTACAGGGACTAATAATTCAAATAAACTAGGATTTTAATATATTCCAAAATCCTAACGGTCCCATGCCTTGAAATATATGAACCTTCATCCGGACATCCTTCGTTCACAGGTTTGGGTGTAGAATGAAAATGACTGGATAGTCGAAGTACACTTTCTAACACTGTAAGAACACTAATTTTTGATACTCAAATAAATAATTAATTAAACCTTTAATATAAGTTACGAAAATTTCAAAATCACTTTTGCCAAGTGAGTTTTAGATTTTCGACTTCGAAATAATGGATCGATCGTGCTAGGTGTACCGTGCCCTTTTTGTTCCGGGCCCGGTACACCCAGTAATAGGCTGCCAATTACCTGTGAAAATTTAAAATTTTGGATCTGGTTTCCTGGAGGGATTATCCCTCCACCCTCTCCTCCCTCAACCCCCAACTCGCGAGGCCATCGACCATCTCGGCTGACAACGTTGTCTGTAAATATAAGAAGCAAAATATAATATAAACCCTAAACATACAAAAAATTATAAAAATCACATAAAATTGAAATTTTTAATACTATAAAAATCACATAAAATCGTAAAACTCTATCTTTTAAACTCAATGACTAAATGTTATAAACTCTATACACCATATAAAACGTAGAACTGATTGATCTTACTACAGATTATTTTTCAAAATTAATATTACGGCAGCTTCACCGCCGTAAAAATCTAAAACTCTATTTAAATGTTATAAATTCAAGGGCTAAATGCTATAAACTCAAAGACAAAATGCTATTTTTCAAAATTAATATTACGGCAGCGTTGCCGCCGTATAAATCTAAAACCTTATTTAAATGTTATAAACTCAAGGGCTAAATGATATAAACCCAAGGGCTAAATCTTATTTTTCAAAATTAATATTACGGCGTATTCATCGCCGTAAAAATCTAAAACTCTATCTTATAAACCCTAAGAACTTAATGTTATAAACTCTAAACCATATATTTCGATTTTATAAACTGTATAATATAAATATAAAATATTACTAATGATTTTATATTTTCTGCTAATTATTTTATATTTATTATTAATTAATTTTGATTAATTATTAATAATATAAAACTAATAATTATTACCAAATGGCCATTGTACCGGGGCTGGTACAAACCAGCCCCAGTACACGAACCATTTCTCATAATGAATTAGGATTAAGTGGGATGTTCTAGATTCCAACCTATTTCATTTGAGCGACCTATTTTAAGGCAAATTGAACTCTGACACAAATTACCCGATCTATGCCCTTGGAAAAGAAATGGAGAGCCGACTGAGACCAAATTTGGACTCGGATATGGCCCGTGGGCCATACTGTCATAACGAACCTGGAAGATTTCTGGAGAGAAAAATTAGGTTCGTTACAAATTTTGTTTTACATTTTTTCCTTGAGTTAAGTAGTCCTGCATTAGGGTTTAGAAAATTCATCGCCGGAACCGCACCTAAACATGTGGCTTTTTTCATTACATTGGAAGCAAAATGGCAAACTATTTTTTTTTTGAAAAGAAATGTCAAACTAATTAATTACAACTCTACCCTCCTTCACGGAGGTTCGAAAATATGAAACAAAGGTCTTCCTGAATGGCTGGTACTTGAGGGCGCCAGATGAGTGACTCCATTTGCTAACAACGATGCAATTTCGACCAACATTTCACCACCCTTGATTAGACTAGAATGTATGTCTTGAGATGACATCCATGGCGTGTCACCAAAACCCCTTCTCCCGTCTGCCCCCCTTGCGTGCGGGAGAGGGATTTTTTTTCTGGCATCCCCCCTTGGTGCACCATAGTGGGGACACCTGGTTGAAACTGAACATTCCTGGTGGTTGACCCGCGTATCTCACCATATGAGAGTACAACAGCTGCGAGAATTTGGTGCTGCCGGTGTTGCCCTGAAGCTCAAGTTGCCAAAAGGCCGATATGTGCGAGCAAATGCTGAAATCGGGAAATAGTGTAGGCACACTAGAGCCATAATGGGCCGAGCAGAAGAAATGCATGTGATTAGTCCTACTGGAAAGTGATGATTTTGCAAGTGCATCTGCCATTTGATTATCCAGTCGCAGGATATGATAAACAATATGGTTTTTGATCTCTTATGTATAAATTTTCTAACGATGTGACAAATTCCGTTAACGAGTGATGCTAGTGGTCAAAATTAAAAACGTGTATTCATTTGTATGTTCATTTATATGTACATGAAACATACCCATTTTTTAAATAAGTAAATAAGAGATATAGCCACACCATTCTGAACATTATACTTTTGTGTAATACCTCATAACTCAAATGATGAGTATGTAAACCCCAAGATTAAGGGATACGTTGATTGATGGGAAATTTTCATATTTACCCTGTCAGAATATTTTCTTTGTCAAAATGTCCTGCCGCGCTGTTAACTATAGCGCGGACGGTTCCGTGCTGTTAACTACAGTGCGGACGATTCTGCGCTGTTAACTACAGTGCGGACGGTTCTACGCTGTTAACTACAGCACGGACGGTTCCGCGTGAATGTCACCCCACGCAATAAAAAATTTCTGAATTACATGACATTATACACACATTACACACAATTACACATACTCTGCCCTTCTCTCTCTCCTCAAGCTCAGAGAAGGTTGGTTGGCGAAGAACACCCTGTTGCGAATGAAAAAGAGAATCGTGACCCCAGTAGTAGAATGAGGGATGCAAGGGCACAAATCCTAGATTTTCAATGAGTGGTTGCCCAGCTTTGCAAAATCAAGTTTTTTTTCGATCTCTAAAAAAATTTCATAAAACCTATACCCACGAGAAGAACTGGAAACTATGAATATTCTGTTGTCTGTCTCTCTCTCAGGGATTTGTGCTGCTGCTGTTGTGGTTTGTTCATGGTCTGTGTTTTGCTGTGTATCTACCCGGAATGAATTCAAAAAAATCCACTCGGAATGAATTCAAAATATCCAGGATTCTGTTCAAATTTTTGTCCAGATTCAACCATTTTCCAATCTTTCTGTCTATCTCTGTGCACTTCACCCCCTTCCTAGGATATGAATCAACCAGAAAGACGATCTCGATTGACTTCCAAAATAAAATCTAGGAGAATCGGTGGTCGGTGTTTTTTATCGGAGTTGGCCGGTGTTATCTGACTAAACATGGAGCTCGACGGCATCCCCAGTTTCCAAAGCACCTTGCACTACTGCAGGCGCCGCCGACCTACGCGATTGCGGTGGCAAGGAACCGGGGAGATCTGATCTGAGCAACAAGGAAATTTGGTTAGTGGTCAGTGACAACTGACAAAGGAAAGAAAAGAATCTGCTCTGGTCTTCATTCATGGAGCTTGAGGAGAGAGAAAAACTCAGAATCTGCTCTGGTCTTCACTATGTGTAATTGTATGTGGTATGTGTATATTGTCAGAAAACTCAGAACTTTTTTATTGCGCGCGATTGTTAACAGCGCGAATCTCCTCCGCGCTGTAGTTAAATGCGCGGCAGGACATTTTCGTAAAAAAAATATCCTGACAGGCACTTACGGAGTGCCGCCCCACACCCGCCACATTGTCATTCCTAATCGCGACGAGGTTTTGATGGAATCATTCGTACTAATTATTAATATGACCATTAATGATCATCAAAGTAAAAATCTTGTACAAAATGCTAAGATTCCTAATACACAAGTTTTTTTCAATATTAATATTTTAATTTATTTTTCATACAATGCAAGCATTCAGGAAGATAATATGGGGAGAGAAAATTTAGGGAGTAAAAGCACAGGAACACCACTTGGCAGCATACCATAAGTTATGGAGTGACCCCACAATTAATTGTCATCCAATAATGTGTTGCCATATACTTTTCTTGTTTTTTTCATTCCCATATTTTTCCTAAATTCCGCTTCCTCAGCTCCGCTCCCATGAGGCCGCGACTCGTATCGACAATCGGAATTTCCGCATCTCGCATCTCAGAAAGGTAATTTAGCTTGGGTTATTGTTCTATATCAAAACATCAATTTGATTTCTTGAGATGAAGAACTGGTTGAATAATAGCAAAATTTGTCAACCAAAAGTTGGGGAAAGAAACTTCTGGAATAATATATTGAAGGTCGTATATTTCATCTCAAAGTTCAGAAGTAAATTCTTCCTGATTTGAACTCTATGTGTTGATGGTCTATGTGTAGAAAAACTAAACAGAAAAAAAAAAGCATTGTTTGTTTCTGGAAAAGTCGCTTTGCAAAAAGCAGATGAATTAGACGCTCCATTCATTTGAGTACTGGTATCGTGCAATATATTTTTTAATATATTAAATTCAGTGTTCGAGAAGTCGACCGCCCTGGCGATAAGTCACCCGACTAGTCGGTCGAAATCTTGTTGGCACCCCGTTTTGGGCCGAATCGGCGTGGCTGGGAGTGAGACCGAGGCTGATGAAGAAGAATGACTACTATGGAGATTAATGATGAAATTTGATATCTAAACTATTCGAATATTGTTTTGCAAAACTTTGACTTCTTTTTTGATATATTTTTGTATTCGATTTATGTTAAACCTTTTTTTATATATTTTTTTGATTAAAAAAAATAGGGGAAGGGGTTGTGCTGGTCGGCCGAGTCGGCCGCCCTGGCCGATAAGTCGCTGGGCGGCCGGGGGGCCGACCCGCCTCCGCCGCCCGACTTCTCGTACATTGATTAAATTACACAGTATTTGGTATACAGAGAATCTCTGTATACCAAAAACTATATAACATGTATGGACAGTTTTTGATATAACATGTATGGAGAGTTTGGATTGTTCTGTGTAACATGTATGGACAGTTTTTGATGCATTTTCAGAGATGCTTGGATTCCTGTAATCTATCCTATTTTTCATGAGTTAGTGGATGCGTTATTTTTCTTTACAGCTCGTTCTACTTTTATATGGAAGACTCGATTCAATTTCGGAGCTACAGTCTGATGGAATGAATTTGGAAACTAAGAAGAAGAGACGAAAAAGGTCACGTGCATGAAATGAATTTGAATTAGTGGAGGTACCTATTGGTGAAAAGCCAATTGCAATGTGCAAGCATTGCAAGATCACCATACCATGTGACAGTAACATTGATGGTACTTCAGGCATGCTGAAGTATCTTAATAGGTGTGAGGTGTTGAAGAAGGAGAATACTATTAAAGATATGTTTCAGAAGAAACTGATATTTGATGTTTCGTCAGATGGTGGTAATACGAAAGGAGATTTAATGTTGGACACGTTTGACGAGAAGAAAATTCGTTACTTGATTGCACAATTTAT
>JAOYMZ010014666.1:0-19934 GCA_025802335.1 Pinguicula primuliflora
TAGTGGTCTAAAGAGATTGTAACTCCTATATTCTTTCATAGTGGAATTCTTCTATCCCTGCCCGTGGTTTTTCCCCTAATTTGTTTAGGAGTTTTCCACGTAAATCTGTGTGTCCTATTTATCTTCAGTATTATTTCCTACAAATTATTAGCTGTGTTTGGCTCTATCGGTCCTATTTTCACAACAGATTCTTCTTTAATCTCCATCACTCACGCCTTAATATCTCCCCTGTTGGGTCTGCAAATTATATATAAATGAAGGTCGTGAGATTCCTTTGGAAGCTTAGCAGGAACTCAGTCTAATGAGCCTCTTAATATATCACAGAATGTGACTCACGCCACAATGCATCACGCACAAGATTAACTACACTTATCAATCACATTAATCAAAGAAGACAACACGATGTAAGAAATATTCTATCCATGCATAGGGACAAGTTTTCAAGCAGTACTACTCTAGTTTTTCAGCAACTAAGTTGTTTTCCAAACGGTCCACATGGGTTAAAATCAGTGAAGGTGCATGAGTTTGTTTTAAAAATAGTTCGAAAGGCAATATTTCAGTTGCTTCACATATTTGAAGCATTACAGCAAACTGTGCAGGGGTGCAATTAAAGTTAGGTAAAACATGGTGTCATACTAACTCGTGCTGCTCTTATTTCAAAACTTTCAAAAGGTGTCATGGGTGCTTGTGAGTTTCACAGCTCCAAAGTCAATTCGAACAAGTTAACAACAAGTTTACATTTTACAGCCCTGCAAAGGTAAAACCAGAATCCTAAATGCAAGGGAAACCTATATAACATGATGCAGACAAATTAACTCAAAAATGCTCACTCATGGATGTATGCAATTGCAATACATCCCAGCAGCTCAACCTCCACTGCCCAACTGTGACGCCCCTCTCCAGCAGTACAAAGCCATGGTGGTTCTACCAGGATATCATAAAGGCATCCACACTCCTTCCATCAGCCACAGAGGCTGAGATTTCAGGGTCACAAAGGCCCCTACCAATGCCACATCATGCCGCTCCAATTCCTCGGATTTCAACCTGTATTCAACATCACCACACCAATTGTTGACTCAGTTCCGCACCATCAAATCCACATCACCACATACGGTTGATACTATGAAAGCATCTAGGGACAGTGAAAGCATCAAATCCATATTTGTGCCGCCTCTAATTTGTTCGATGTAAAAATAAGAATTGTAGAGGACTTTTAGGGCTACACTCCAGTGAAATTACAACCCCACCCTCAAAGTAAATCTCGAGATGCAGCGGTTGCAAGGTGCTGGTGGAAAACCACCTTTTGTGATTGTTGGACTCTACCCGATTTCTATGTAGCTTGTCCCTTGGTCCAAATGAGTGTAGAATTTGTATCTAACACATCCAAATGTTGAACAAGTCCTAAGTTCAACAAATAGACACAAAATAAGGGATAAACTAAATGAATTAGGCATAATATCATGAAAAGTGCTTACTAAATACGCTTAAAATGTGATCAAATATGAGCTTATGAGACATCATATAAAACTCATCTGCATCCTGATAGTTGAGATGGGGTCTTTTCCCAATTCTTCTTACGCACCAGTACATCAGTGACTATTCGTCACAGATTGTTACATTATAAACTTTATGCTACTACTAGGATAAATGTTTAGCCATTTTATTCTATTTTAAACCATAATTTTGCCACCAAGCATTTACCTTGATATGCATTAAAATACTCCACAAAGATGATGGCATCTCGGGACAGCTTGTTAACCTTTCTAAAATAATCATTACCATCTCCCCTATGGTTTCAACGGATAGAATCAATTTTATCAAGCAATGGACAAGTTTCATCCATACTCCTCTACCTGTGACTTATCTGGGAGCATCATTAAACACCGGAAAAAATCCCTGCACTCTTTAATGGTCTGTTATCAAAACTGCAAACCCGATTGGATGGATGGACAGCAACCTCTTTATCCAGTGGAGGAAGGTTAACACTAATTGAATCTGTATTAAGCAGACTTCCTGTATATCTGCTTATGGTTTTAGAGGCTTCTGCTAGGATAGTAAACAAAATTGAAAGGCTTATGTATAATTTCTTTTGGGGATGGGCAAACAACAAGAAAATGACTCATTGGAGATCCTGGGTAAACATCTGCCTCCCCCAATCTGAAGGTGGCCTGAGATGCAGAAGAATATTTGATACCATTCAAACATTTAGTATGAAACTGTGGTGGAAGATCAGACAAGGGAAAGGATTATGAGCTGAATTCATGCTGAAAAAATACTACTCTCATCAAGATATCGTAATAGTCCCCGTTAAAGACTCTGACTCACATTGCTTGAAAAGAGTTGTACCTGCCAGACCTGTTATGCTGCTAAACGCCTATTGGTTATTGGGAGAGGGCCATTGCAATTTCACACATGATGACTGGCATGGCTTAGAAATTTTTTGACATCAACTGAATCCTATGATTGAGTAGATGATAGTTAAAGAATTCTGGCACGATTCACATTGGAATGGAGAAATACTTCAGACTTGTATGACTCCTAATCTGGCTCAGAACATCCTGACTATACCCATTGGTGAAGAAGGAATGACCAAATGATTTGGAAACCATCTCTGCGAGGTGATTTCACAATTAAAATTGCTTGGCACACCATCCGCCAGCAACATGATCCAGCTCTAAACTACAAATGGCTCTGGGACCCTGGTTTGCCAACTAAGCTAAGTATATTTATGTGGAAAGTGATGCAGGACATAGTTCAGGTGGATTCAAAACTCTAAACCAAGGGGGTTGTATTGGCATTTAGATGCTCCTATTGCATGAAAATAGGGCAGATTGAGACTTTGGAACATCTTCTGTCATCCGGAGAACTATCCACTTATGTATGGAATCACTTCGATAACATAATGCAACATACATATGTGCCATTGAGCCTTGCAACACGTTTGGATGCATGGCTGACTTTGAAAGGTGGTAGAACTGACCAATTCATCAGAAAAGTGTTCCCTGTAATTATCTGTTGGGAAATCCGGAAACATTGCTGCAACATTCGGTTTGCTTCTTCTTCTTTAAATTTTAACTCTGTTATAAACTCAACTCTACATCTGGTACAGGAATTTATTACAGCAGGGACTTTTTATAAACCAAACAATGTGCGTGAAAGATAGATCCTGGAGGGACTTGGCAATCCCGGCAACAAGCTCCAATGCCCAGGATTCATTATTGTTTCTGGGAGCCCCTGCATTTTTGAATATTAAGCCAAATATTGATAGGAGCATCCACAATGCTGCAGGGTTTATCGGAATGCAACAGGGCATTGCCTTACTATTTTCTTCTCAAACGTCTGTTGCAGCTCAACTATTGAAGCTGAAACTCAGGCCATGATTCAGGGATTGGAAACAGCACTAACCAGAAACTACCTTTGTCTTGAAATTGACGCTGACTCCGTGTTATTAGTGAATGTTATTTTGCAGATCATGGATGCACCCTGGATAATCAAGCAACATATCAGATGAATACAACAACTGCAAGGAACTTTCCTACATTGCAAAATCACACATGTATACAGAGAGGTGAATCAAGTTGCTGATGCATTGGCCAAAAAAGGTGGGCAGCTACAAATCGAAACACAAATGATCTTGGATCATCCTACATATGACATATTACAGCTACTGCAGCAAGATGCTACACACACAATCCAAAAAAGGAAGAGCAAAACACAAGGATGAGCATTCAAGCCAAAGGAACAAGCAGCTCGCAAAAGACCCATCAAGACTTATGTATTGATCAAAGTTGTATTTTTTGTTCTACTTTATTCGGCATACTATCATGTACACAAACTTTTGGTGGAGGGGGACGACCGCCCAATAAAATAAAATATTTTTTTAAAAAAAATATAGAGGCGACAAAGGACGTGATTAGGGCAATTTAAGCAGTGGAAGTCTGGCAGAATTTCGGCAAAGCTATTCTCGGATTTTGCTGATTTCAACGGATTCCATGGCTTGCTTTGCTCGTTCTTTTGCATTTTTATTAGCTCATACCTCGAGCATGAGTTAACTTTATAGACTTGGATTTGTTGATTTCAAAGGTTGAGTTTGATTTTTACGGATTAAGTGTTATACTTTGCTTATATATGAATGTATGTGCTTATTCTTTATATGATTTCGTTACTAGTGCAGGAGTAGCTTATTCTTTCATGGTATTGCATGCTTAGAGACCGAAAGGAGAAGGGCAAGCACGACACAAAACACATACACCCTGCCATCCATAGGGTAGAGCACCTCTAACTTGTGGTGCCATGCATAGAGACAGTCCATATTGTGATTTTGGGTGAGGCAAACCGAACCTTGGTTCATCAATTAAATATGGTTTGAGGCTACGGCTGATGATCTCCTCGTGTGGTGGTATTGACCAGCTAATGATTTGATAAGCCTTAATTTGGTGCTATTTTAGTTGCATTTATGCATTCATTTCTTTACAAATCTAGGCTTATATCACTGATTTTCCCTTGATTGTCACTTAAATTCATGCTGATCTGATTTATGGATGTTTTTATGCAGATTGCAGCAATGGTCCAAGGAAACTCCAAATGTTATGTTACCAAATCAGGCAAAAACTTATGACTGACTGCCAGGCCCTTGCAACCGTCATATCTATTCAACGAGGACAAGAGCTGAGCTGAGATTTCACAAGGAGCTCGTCTACAAGTTTGGTGAAGGTCAAGAATGTTGAATCCACCGCCAAACTGAGATATAACGGAAAATACCATGTCTGGTACTGATTATAGTGCAGTTACACATCTGCCGCTTTCATGGTGCATATCGCTCGTTTGGCTACAAGGATAAATCTGCCCTTTTACCACAAGATACCTAGGGCAACCATATTCAAGTCATCTTCAGACGTTAATTGCATGCGAGGCCAAAAAAGGGATGTTTGAGTCCCAATAATACACACGAGTCTATCTGCAGCTGCAAAGACAGAATAACCCCTAACTTATGTTGCAACATAGCACACACTGCAAGGATAGATCTGCCATTGCACCAAGAACTCATCCTACACCTGATTGAGAGATTCAATCGATCAGAGGAGAGCTGGACATGGATAAATAAGCAAAGGGTACGAGGAGACTCTTGGAGGAGCAAATTCTGCATGAGCTTGTCGTTTGCTGATCTATCTCAATTTCATGGCTTTGTTTACCATTTCTTTTGTAGTTTCTCTAGCTCATGCCTTAAGCATGAGGTAATATTCTGAACTCGAGACTCAATTGAGCCCTCCTATGATGTAATCATAGATTTATGAAATTTATACTTGGATTAAAGTTCATTCATGTATGTTTAGTTACTGCTCATGAGAGATTTACTTGTGCACAAGTAGATTGATCTTATTTAGGCATTGCACTTGATGAGACCGATAGGAGATTCAATGTATTACACCCTAAACACACACATGATGAGCCTTGTGGGTAGAACACCCCTAGTTGTATGCCACAAGAGGAATAGACAAGCAGAACTCTGGTTTGGGGGTTATAACCCAAACCTGTGCACCATTGTGTGTAGGGTGAGGCTTATAAGGCAAAACTCCTGCACATATTTGGATAGATCATCCTGTAACCCAATAGGGAGTAGGTTTGGCATGGGTCCTGTGGTGAAAATTAATGAAATCCAAGCATAGAAAACATACTTCTAACTAATGCATCTGAGGAGGGAAACATACTGTTGCCTTGAGTTATTTCACCATCTGGTTGTCTGATTTAGTGTCTCAAACTCTATTTTGATCCTTTGTTGTGATAGCTTAGGCTTAATATCAGCTAGTTCAGCTCTGATCACTAGTTTTAGAAGACAATCAACCCAATTTATGTTCGGCTGTCATGTAATGGACTAAGTGAACTAAACATGTTTGATGCCTACTCTCTGTGGGAAAGAACCTTGCTCATGCATTGTATTATAACTTGACTATGTATGCTTGCACACCGTCGTGGAACACATCAAGTTTTTGGCGTCGTTGCTGGGGAGTAGCACCCCTTACATGTTTTAGTTAGCTTTGAAGTTGCATAGCAAGCTATTTTTGTTACTTTCTGTTCTTTATTCTGTTTTGGTGTAAACTTACTGGTTTTTCTGGACTTGCAGATGGTGTATGAACCTGGAATCTGGTGTTCTTTAAGACACACCTGATCAATCATCAGCAAGATCACTTAGAGCCCAGAAAAGAGCTTAAACAAGAGCTCTACAATTTCTAAATTTAACAGGTGCACATCCTGGTTCTGAGGAAATAAAATCTGTGGCTAGTAGACCTGCTACACCCGTAGCCGAATCTTAGCAAAGTCTGGAACCCAAATCTGAACAAGACATGAATGATCCTGACAACGAGGTTTTGGTACATGATGATGACCTCCCTATTGAGATTTTTGTCATGCCAGCAGCAGCAACAGTTGCACCCTCAATTAGAAGACCACCCATAGTTGCAAACAACTTTGAATTGAGGCTCTCAACCATTCAACTGCTGCAATCTTATTCAAATTTTGGAGATGCAGAAACAAGCAATTCATGTACTCATTTCGATACGTTTTTGGAAATTTTTGACACAATCAAGTATGATTGAGTTGATCAAGAAGTCATCCGGTTGAGATTGTTTCCCTTTTCTCTTAAGGACAGAGCCAATGAGTTGTTGTACAGCCTTCCTACTGACTCCATGCACACTTAGGAAGAGCTGAGAAGAGCCTTCTTGATACACTTTTTCCTTCCAAGCAGAACTGCAAGAATTCTGACTGAAATCCAGTCATTCAAGCAAAGGCCACAAGAGAATATATATGAAGTGTGGGAAAGATTCAAGAGGTTGCGAAGGAGTTGTACGAGTCATGGTTTGCAAAACTGGAGGTAGATTCAAGCTTTTTATTTTGTCTTGAATCATAATACAAGAAGAGATGTGGATTCAACAGCCAATGATACATTTATGTAGCAATCATACAATCATTGCAATGCTTTGCTTGACACTTCAGCTCAAAACTGTTATAGATGGCCAGTGGAGAGGTTGGCTTTGAAAGGACCCGAACACAGCCATGGTAACACTCAGGATCATGCACTGGCTACAGCTATTAAAGCCATGTCTTCCAAGGTTGATTTATTGCAGCCTGGAGCAAGAACATAGAAGCCAAACCAAGTATATGCTATTCAATCCCCCTCTTGTGAAATTTGTGGGAGCAGTCACCATTCAAGTTATTGTCCTGAAGCCTAAGTAGCAGAACTTGAGCAGTTGAGCTACATCCAGAATCAGCCAAGGTTTGGTAATCAAGGAGGATACCAAAACCAACCTTATAGAAGGAATGATGCACATGGACTGAGCTGGAGTAATCCACACAGTGCACTGAACTCACTCCTTAGGCCACTACAAGTGCAGTATCAGTCCACTTCCAATGCAGCAACTAGCAAGGATGGGGGATATTCTAGACATACTCTCTGAGAATTCAAGGAGGAACAATGAAATGATAGGAGAAATGAATAAGAGTCTGGATCTCTTGGCTCAATTAATTCAGCAGAACGCTGCTTATAAGGCCAAACCAGATGCCTCCATTCAAACTCAGCAATCATCTTTGCAAAAGTTGGAAAAAACTGTTGGCCAACTAGCCTCTCAGATGCAGGAAAGGCAGAAGGGAACTCTTTCTAGTTTTACTTAGAATAACCCAAGGGGAATTTTCCAATGAACCATCCCAAATCCTGAGAGAGATCTAAAAGAAGAGGAATCTCCTGCTGTGGTGATCACAGTTTCTTGAATTGAGGAAACAATAGATAGAGAGAAGAAGGAAATGATCTCACAAGTTGAGATAAACCAAGAAAAAGCTAGATTTGAGCAAGAAGGAATGAAGAAGGGAACCACCATCATCTTAACAGAAAAATACTCAGAATTGCTAAGCATAAGAGCGCCCCCTAAACTGGATGATCCAGGTAGTGTCACCATCCCCTTTTCAACTGGCAGCTTTAATTTTAATAAGGCACCGTGTGATCTAGGATTTAGTATTAATCTTATGCCTTACTCTCTTGTGCAGAAATTAGAATTGGAAGAGCCAACTCCAACAGGACTGGTACTCAAGTTGGCAGACAGATCTTTAAGGGAGGCCAAAGGAGTAATCAAAGATGTGCTCCTACAAGTTGAAAAGCTACCCTTCTTGGTGGATTTTACTATCATGGACATAGAGGAGTGTCCTTATATGCTCATTATTCTGGGAAGGCCCTTCCTGAAGACCAGTGGGGCAATGATAGATATGGAAAGAGGGGAGTTAAAGCTTAAGTTCGGAAGAGCAGAAGTGCTCTTTGACATCAATCCTGCTTTGAGACAGATCCTGGGAGATTATTTGGAAAAGAACAAGGCTAAGGATCTTGAGAGTCAGTCAAGACAACCTAATGATGAGGTTGAGTGCACCTTTGGGGTACACGGAGTTTACCTAAGCCATGAAGAGAAAGAAGCTCAGACAACTTCAATGCTGAAGCAGACAGTCAGTCATGGCATGGAGGGAGATACTTGGTATGTTGAAGCCAAGGAGTCACTAGGCAAGAAGCTCCAATATATGCAGAGTCCTCCTACCCATCCTAGCAAGCTGTGGTTGAAGTCACCCTTCCATTAAAAGAATCCAAGTGACCTAGTAGATGCTAAACTGCTATGGATACACTCTATCCTAAACCTGAAGAGAAGCCACCTTTTAAGAGGAAGATTGCTTGGACAGTCTCTAAGCTGAAGAAGATGAGGACCACCAAGAGTTTTCTAGAGCCAGGATAGAAGGATTGAGAAAGAAGAGTCCATACAGTGACTATAAACCTCGAGTTCTTGGGAGACACCCCACGACAGTACTTACTTTTACTTTCGGTTTTTAAATTTATGTTTTAAGTAGTTAACCCTTTTTTTTGAAGCCATGTTGAGCAGGAGCAAGTTGAATTCAAGTGTTGGGTGAACACACCCAAAAGGAGCAGTTGATGCACTTTGAAGCAGAATCATTCAAGTGACAGAATCAAGAACAACATCCAAGTTACGATTTTTATTTTTTAAAAAATTTATATTACGACGGCGAAGCCACGAATAAATCTAAAATCTAATCCTATAAACCCAAAAAGCTAAATGTTATAAGCAAACCCAATAAATCCCAAAAACTTAATGTTATAAACTCAAACATTATTAAAACGGAATCCAATTTTTGTTTTTTGGTAATAGCCCGTTATTAAAAAATAAAATAAAAAACAAATAAACCCATGAAAAGATGCTACATTGTAAATAGATTGTGCTACATTGTAGTTAGATTGTGCTACATTGTAGTTAGATTGTTCTACATGATTTAATGTGCACTTTCTTAACCTAACATGAATAAGACCGGCTAATGATAGGCTTTATTAATCTTCAAGTCGTTTTTATGTTCAGTAATTAAATAAATAATCAATGGTGCTCCAAATTTGTCAATTGATAGTTAATTCAAGATTGCATCAATGGACAATTCATTTGGCCTTTGCTCGCGATAAGATTAATTAATTTATCCGATTAAAAAAATATTTAATTTATAATAAGTTTTCCAAACATTCCCAAATTTTAAATAGCCAAATAGTAGGAAGCTCCTCTTTGCTTTGTTTGTGAGGACACGGATTGCTTGGAAAAAAGTTCAGAAGTTGGAATGTGATGAAACTGCAAAATTGCTTGCTGAAAAGATCACTAGAAGATCATTGCTGCTCCTGTCATAGTTAGACTTTTTTTTTTGACAATTGAAATTTGATTTTATTGAATAAAACGCTTTGTACATGTATGTATTTACATATTTACCAAAATACGATTTCTACTCCAACGGGTTTACGGGTTCTTTGTTTCTCATCCGAAATCCTATTCCGCCTTCCTTCTCGCCGGCTGTCGTTCCTGCCGATTACAAGCTTTGGAGGATAAGATTTGGGTCATTGATCCAAGATTCCACCGTCGAAAAAATGATATTTCTCTTCTTTGCCTTCGATTTGTACCAAAATCAGAGCCGAAATGAAATTGTTTTGATCATTTCTTCTTTACTCTGAAATTTGCCATGAATTGTTGACTATTTCTTTGCTTTCAAATTTGCAAGATTGTTGTGGCCCAGATGGGATTCCATACATCCTGACGGATTTCAGGTGTTTTAATACACTGAACGCGGCTTCAGTTAGGTCGTTTTGAATCTGAGTTGATACTTTCAGCCACCTAAGTAAGTCCTTCCAAATTTCAGAGGCTTTCTTGCATTCAAAGAAAATATGGCTATTGGTCTCACATTGCTCCTTGCACATATCACATAGTTGGACATAGTTGATGCTCCTGCTAAATTGTTTCACTTTTGGTACATACATGTAAAGTAGGAACCACAAAAAGTGTAAAAATTTTCATTTTCATTAATAAAATGAGAGAGAATTTTCCAAAAAAAAAAGCCAGATACTAGAGAATAGCCCATGGAGTGCCACCATCAATCTCCAGGCTGCAGGAAAATCAAAAGTCTTTTATTTTTTCCAAACGAAGTATAGGAGAGTACCATGGGAGTTTATCCTATTTACCTGCAGACATGCTAAACGTCGTCATTTTAGCTTTTTGTTTTATTAACTGAATTTTAGTTTTTCTTATTTTTATTTTATTTATAAATCACAGATTTTTTAAATAAAAAATTAAAAGTACTTCTACGTTCGGGTTTATAAAATGTACGACTATATAATTAACGGTTTATACATGTAGCCTCTAGGATTTATATGATATAGCTTTAAATTTTTACGACAGCAAAGGCGCTATAATATTAATTCCCAAAAATTATAAAAAAAAATTGAATTAAGGTTTAGTGTTTATAAGATTTAGAATTTATATCATTTAAGCTTTGAGTTTAGTGTTTTTGACAGTGAAACTGTCATAATATTAATATTATTTTATTTATTTTCGGGTTTGGCAAGTGTACATATTAAATTTCAATACCTAGAATAACAAAAATACAGAGTGGTTGAGTTCGTAGGAGGTGATGATGAAAAGTGGGTGGAAAGAGAAGTGCACACGGCTCGAATCCTACAGAGAAAATTATTTTGAAAAAAAAAATCAGTCGTGGCATTGGTCCGAGTCTAGCGTCCGCCATGTAGCAACACTAATTTACCGATCTAAAAATATACTTACTATATTTCTGTGACATCCACATGTTAGTTCAAATATTTTTTTTTATGTGGATGACTATATGGCGAAATAATTATATATATATATATATATATGCAGAACAGATCCTATGGTCAATTTTACGGTGATCCATTTTTCCTTGCGTGGACAATTTTTTCAATTAACCATCCGTTTTCGAAATTGATCGCACCATTGGAAAGCTTATACATTGAATTGCATATGTTCAAGTTTTGGTGATATTCTTACGACGTTATCGCCGTTTAACGAAGGATTATAAATCCCCTTAGGTTAAGTTGTCCTAAATAGGGTTTTAGAAATTTTCGGCGATTTCGTCGTCGGAAACCGTACCAAAGCATAGGCATTTTCATCTACAATGTATAAGCTTTCCAATGGTGCGACCAATTTCAAAAATGAATGGTGCTACGAAAAAATTGTACACGGATTGGGAAAACTGACCACAGTAAAACTGTTCATAAGAACTTGACTATATATATATATATATATCAAAATTTAGATTTAATTGATAATAAGCTGGTGCATGGAACCTACATACTCATATCCTGACCCTTCCATCCAAAAGACTTAAGATGATATTGGGAAGAAACAAAAAACATTTTGAAAATCATGAGTCCGTCCCAGATCAGATAGTACAAAAAATCCAACTCCATGCATGGGAATGGATCCGGGCGAAAGATACAAGTACCTTCAGCTATGGTCTCGCTGATTGGATACGAGACCCAACACTATGTCTGTTAAATTCATGAACTTGTAATCTTGTAACTCTCTCGGTATATTTGTGAATAAAATTCTTGCTTAACCAAAAAAAAGACTTAAGATGATATATTCCCACCTCCTTAAAATCCACCGTCGGCAAACCCCAGGCAGGGAAAATCGTAGAGGATAAAAGAGTATAACACTATGTATCTCCTTGTACAATCATAAGTAAAAGAATGAGAAAACTATTTGTGTGAAATAAAATCATCTTAGCTAGAGTGTAGCTTCGTTCGTCGGGAGTAAGTCAGTTGATTATCCTTTTGACGTAGTGGCCTTATTTCTTCTGGGAGTTGGTCCAAGATGACGAGATCGCCGTGTGGGAGCTAGCTGCCTTTCTTTTCAAGCGCATCTGCGACTTGATTGAGTTCTCGATATCAGTGACTAATAGAAAAATCAAGGAAAGAACTTCGCAGCCGGATAATCTGCTTGAGGGTATGCCTAATTTTCCAGGGAGCAGTTTTGAAGCTGCAGAAGACCATGAATTAGGAAAAAAACAGTATGAACTTCCGAATGCAAAAAAGTTGTTGAAGTGCAATGTTAAGGCCAGTAAGCAGAGCTTGGGCTTCTGCTTCCAAGGAGGTGTTTCAAAGAACGCTAAAGTAGAAAGAGAGCAGGACTCCTCCGTGGGAGTTACAGAAAAGACCGACCCTGTCGGCAAAGGACAAAGCAAAGCTGTCATCAACATTCAGTTTAATATAAGAAGGGACCGAATGTGTCCATTTGACTAGCTGGAAATGTGGAAGAGGAGGTTCTCTAGGTAGAGAAAGTCGCAACTTTCCCATTATTTGATGCCCCTGTACCTGTTTTGGTGAAAAATAAGTTCCACCTTTCATAATTTGGTGAATCAGCAGTAATATAGAGTGAATGATTGCGTCAGGGATAAGGGAACCATTTCAAATCGAATCTTGCATCTCATCTTCCATATTTCCCAGCACACGAGGAGAGGGATCAGTCGTCAAAGGATTACAAAGGTTTTGTGTATCGATCCAATCAGCTAGGCTTCCAGTAGTGAGCTAGATTAGTAGGGGCAGGTGAAACTGACATGATATCATGAATGAAATGCCAAACTTGAATAGCCAGTTCACTCGAAGCAAGGTGGTGGTTTGCTATTTCAATATTCCACATAAATACACAGCAGGAACACTTTGAGACGATATAAACTCTTTCCTACGGATATGCGCATCCACCAGGCTGATCCAATGGAGAACCTTCCACAAAACAGGCTGATTTTTTTAGGAATGTTAGAGGCACAAATCCATTGAAAATAGAGCATGATTGGCTTCCTCGCGTGAATTTGTTCCCAAGCTGTTTTGAACATGAATCTGCCATCTTCCTTTGGCTTCCAAATCATTTGATCTGGTTCCTCAATATATAAAGATTCTTGGTATCTGTAGGGTGTCTGTACAAATGGCAAAATGTGTGACAAACCACATTAGATAAGCAATATTCAGATCACTTCCCTATCATTATGGTGCATGACAATCAAAACTCGGGCCCGAAACAATTCAAGGTGCAAAACGCATGGTTTTTGCAAGAAAAATTTGACACATTTGTTAGGGAAACATGGGCTAGTATACAGGTGGAAGGCAATCTAGGCCACATACTATTCAGTAAGCTGAAAGAGATGAAGGAAATGTTAAAGGAATGGAATAGGACCGTCTTTTGAAACAGACAAGAGAAAATTAAAAAGGAAACAAAGATAATGAGAGTCCTTGAGATGAAGATGGAAGAAAGAACAATTACAAAACAAGCAAAGCATCTAAGAATAAAAGCTAAGGAGGAAATAATTACATCACAGAAAACGCTAGACAAAATGAATTATCAATCTAGAACACGACGGCCGAAAAAGAGGGATGCCAATTCGAAATGTTTCCATTCGGTAATCAGACAAAATAAAGCCATGAACAACATAAAGGGTTTGTTAGTAAATGGGAATGGATAACAGAAGTAGCAGAAGTAAAACAACAACTACATGATCAATTTCAAAAGCAGTTTTCAAAAGATCTAAGGCAAAGACCCAACATAAATTGGAAAACGGAAAATGCAATCACAAAACAAGGAATCATATGCTGACTGCTCCCATTTCAGAAGATGAAATATGGGGCATAGTCAGAGAGTGTGGAAGTGACAAGAGTCCAGGACCAGATGGTTTTAACTTTAGGTTCCTAAAATATTTTTGGGACATCCGTAAGGGAGACAATTAGATTCTGTTCCGATTTCTGGAACAGAGCTAAGCTGATAAACGGATACAACTCTATGTTAGTTGCATTGTCCACAAAACCATCAGCACCTAAGGGTGTTGGAGATTTTAGACTGATCTCAATAGTGGGAAGCATTTACAAAATTATTTCAAAACTACTTGCAACAAGAATTACAAAGGTTCTGCCATGATTAATATCAAAGACACAAACAAGATTCATATTACAAAGGTACATTCTAGATAATGCAAAACTGAGCAAAATGAAATGCTCATTATTTAAGGTGGATGTTGCTAAAGCTTTTGATAGCATCATCTGGAACTACCTATGGGAAATAGTGAAGGCCATGAGACGACTTGTATCTCTATCACAGTTAATGCTAGTCCTAGTGGAGAATTCAGAATGGAGAAAGGGATAAGACAAGGAAATTCGTTATCATCGTTGTTATTTTCTGTAGCAGTAGAGGAGCTGATCAAACTAATACACAAGACAAAGACTGAGAACTTGCTAACAGGATACAAAATAGGTCAACACGACTTAAGTACCACTCATCAGAAGTTTGCATATGACACGTTACTATTCAGAGATATCTCTAATGAGGATATACTAGTATATAAGAGAATTCTAAGACTGTTTGAGCTTAGCTCGGGATTAAGAGTCAACATCATGAAGAGCAAATTATTCACACTCAATATAGAAGAGCAGGAAAGCGAAAATCAAGCAAAAATGTTAAACTACAAACATGATACGATTCCATTCAAATATCTAGGAGTGAAAGTAGAAATCAAGCACAAGAATTGTGTGCCTGAAAGTCGGTGTTGGATCTAATTCAAAAAAGGATTCCGAGTTGGGACAGAAAGAGCATATCACTAGCAGGAAGAATAGTCTTAATACAACACCTAAGGGAATTTTAAAGCAGATTACACAAATGTTGTGGAAATTTCTATGGGTGAAAAGTCTACGGGACACACGAGAATTGCATGGGTTGCGTGGGATAAGATATGCTGCCCGAGACCGATGGGAGGCCTAAACATAAGCGACCTAGAACAATTCAGTTGTGCTCTACTATGTAAATGGCCAGCAAAATTACTCCAACAAGAGGATCAACTACGGAAAGACGTTATCACAGAAAAATACGAGCATTTCTCAATCTCAAGTAGTCAAGCAGAGGCACAAATATGAAGATGAAACAAATTGTCGTGGTGGAAAGATATATTAGCGGAATCACGTGCCCAAGGCTGTTTGTAGTACAAATTGGAAATGTTATGAAGACATCCTTTTGGCATGACAAGTGGACAGGAAATGAAGTACTTGCACATAAATTCAACATTATTTATCAGGCAGCAGAGGATAAAAACACAACAATCCGAGGGAAGGGATTTTACACTGCACAACAATGGGAGTGGCTATGGATATGGAGTCATTCGTTAACACTGGAGGAGTAGCAATAGTTTGCAGAGTTGGAACTCTTCCTCCTACATGCCCCACCTTCAACAAAAGAGGAGGATCAACGGATACTAGCAGGAACTAGTATGCAAAAATTCACAGTTATAAACTTATACAACTAGTTTATGTATGAAAAGTGGGTAGATAATCAAGAATTGGAAGTATCGGCTAAGGCTTGGAATAATATAGTACCAAGTAAGACCTCTACCTTGAATTGGAAGTTGCTGCAAAGTAGGCTACCAATGAAAATCAACCTTTTGGCCAAATGATTGGAAATATGCGATGATAATTGCCCTTTCTGCGAAATCACCACGGAGATGGAGGATCATCTGTTCATACAATGTAATGAAACAATAAGCATCTGGTAGGAAATACAGCATGGCTGGATAATTTGCCTCTACCACAGAATCAGCAAAATCTATCGGTTCGCGAACAATTAGCCTTATTCACGAAAAAACAGCGGCAACCATGGAAAGGAAATGTACTGAACACGATCTGGCAACATGCAATGTGACAAATTTGGAAGCTATGAAATGAAAAAAATCTTCAAACATCAAGAACCAGAAAAATGGAAAGCGATGGAGATGATCAAACAAAATACCTTGTGGAATCTACGAACCCACAATCATATTTAACTGTCGATGGGCATAGGAGAATGAGAGCGAATTCCAGCATGGTGTCTACAATAATCAAAGGCAACCTGGTGTCTACAATAATCGAAGGCAACATGGTGTCTACAATATTCGAAGGCAACATGTTGTCTACAATAATCGAAGGCAGCACATGCAATCACCGAACAGACAACGAGACCAGAATTTTTTTAAGAAGGCAAAGATTTTGAGAACTCGATTGTATATGTAAATAAGGTGTGAAAGGCAATATAAGACTTACTGCATGAGATCCAGTGTGATTAGGGTAGTTATTGCCCTCCGTAACTACTTTCGAAACTGTTTACTACCATTTTGATTTGGAGCATATTTTTGGTCAAACTACCGTAATCAACCTCATTTTTCGGCCGAGTGGATTAGCATCGTTAAGTTGATCCCCCAAAATAGTTGTGATTGGGAGAGTTAAAAATTTTCTTGCCTGGCAACTGACTAAAACACCCTCTATTTCTCTTCTCTTCAACAATACTGCAAATTCACGATGAACACATCTTCTCCAAATTAAAACCCTAAAGACAATTCATCGGATGAATTCACGACAGACATCTTGTCAGGAAATTGTCTATAGGGTTTTAAATCTTCTGCAAATTCACGACAAACATCTTCTCTGTGCCGGTACCGGATGCGATGGAGCAGAGGAAGCTCTTGCCGAGGGTGCTGAAGCTGGTAAAGAGCGAGAGTTTTAAAGCAAAACCCACCTTTTCTTTCCTTCATCGGTGGTATTATAAGCTCTGGTGTTGTGAAGAATTTGTTGAGCTCTGTTGTTCCCACGGCGGTTTTGTTCCTGAGCAGTGAAGATTGGGCAACGAGGAAGGCGGCAGCAGAGCTTTTGGAGAAATTGGCAGCGGCGGACAGTAATTCAACGACGGAGTTTATGGACATCTGCATCATCGCTTTGGAAAAAACAAAAATTTGACAAGGTGTGTCAAATTTACCGTAGTCTGAAAGAAGTTGCTTTTTTCAAATTTACCGTAGTCTGAAAGAAATTACTTTTTTCCACTTCCTCCATTTCACTAGTTTCCATGACTTTTGGTGTAAATGACTCACCACTGGCTGGTCGAGATGGTACCTATTTGACTGGAAGACAAATTCGTTATCGGCTAATGACTGAAGCAGAAAGAAACCTTGCAATAAACGTGCTTCCTGGTTTGTCAGACTCTTATGAAGTTCAAGGGAGGGGAGAGCTTCAATTAGGCATCTTAATCGAGAATATGAGGTGTGACAAGTTTGAGCTCTCTGTTTCGCCTCCTAAAGTCATGGAAAGAACAAAAGCTGGAGCCAATAGAAGAAGTTACCATCGAGGTAAATGAAGAGCATGTGGGTTTAGTTATGGAAGCTCTCTCTCATCGGAGAGGAGAGATTACTGGCATGGGTCCAGTTGCTGGCAATTTTGGTACAACTAGAGTTTGTCTGAACTGAGTGCTCTTTTTTTGTTGTCCTTCGAAAAAAACTAATGCAGGCTGCTGGGCATTGTCAATCAAGATTGTTCCTGCAAACTCTCACCGGCAAATGTGGATTTAATGGCTGTAATTTTGGCTGTGATTTTGGGAGGAAGAATGGTTGATGTTGATAAATTCTTTGTTGTCCTGAGTTTTATGCAGATGCTTTAAATGTTTATGCCTTTGGCTATCTGAATATGTTGTGACCTTGGAATCTGTTATGATTTCAATTCTGTTTGTAGTTGATTTGCATATTCTGTTTGTAGCTGATTTACAGATTCTGTTAAATTTTTGTTTACTTTGTTTCAGATTGATTACATATAGATTGTGATTGTATTTCAAAATAGGGGTATTTTAGTCTTTTCACCGTCATTTAACTGTTCCATCAATCCAAATCCACCTTAAAGTAAACATACGAAACCATAACTAACTCTATCAAAATCCACATCAAAAATCTGTTTACTGCATTTGACATTGATTTGGCTAACTACCCTAATCAAAATCCACCTGAAAACGATTTTTGGACAGTAAACGGATACATATAGTCCAAAGAAAGATTATGTCTTTACTTAATTACATATTCGGGTCATGCTTATGTGGAATGTGTAATTAATAAAATGCAGTGATTGTGTGCAATGTAAAAATGAAATAGGATAGAATCACTCCTTATCTAAGCCTCATAGGCTTTATACGAACTGAGCCACGGGCTGTATCATAAGCCCACAACCAACATAGGTATAACACAATCTCCTCGTTGTGATTGCGAGAACGTGTTGCGTAGATGATAAAGCAATACCTCAATGAATCAGATTCATGCATGTGGGAAGTCGATGCTGCAAGAGACGCCATACAAAAGCATATATTTTCGATGGTAAGTGTTTCCATGCATATGTAGCTTGAATTTGCACGGACCATATCTCTTCCATCAGAGAGACATATGTCTACTTTATAGAACAGATTTGCTTGATACTAAAGTTTAGATTATCATGTATAGTTTTATCAAAAGTTGCATGTTCCTAATAATCAATTGCATCACTTTGAGTAGTCACTTAAGCACGCACGCCGCTTAGGCGAGTACATTTTAAACTTCGCGTTGTTAAAGAAGCTAATTTTGTAAAGTACTCTCAGAGCGCTGCAATATGTTTCCACATAAACTGCGGTGGTGACATCAGCGCGGTTTTAATTGCTTTAGATTTTATACAGTGCAATTAGCACAATTTACTTTAAACAAGTCAGCTTGATCTGGTGGTAATTAGGTGAACTCTTAAGTAAAGAGTTCTCTAGTTCAAGCACCAGTAAAAGCGCTTGATCACGCCTAATCCATAGGAACCTTCAGATTGGGTGCAAACCCCATAGATTAGTCGATAGTGTAAAAAGCTCATGATTTTGGAAGGACCAAGATTATTTCTCTCTAATTTACATGAGCATAATTTACTTTAATATGAAATTATATAAATTTATTATATATGTTTTTTTCTCTCCACTTTAAAAAGTTCATCTTCTTCACAACGCATTTTTATTTCTTCATATACTTAGCGTACGTAAATCCCAATCGGAGATTCCGTCCTGACCAGTCTCCATCACATTTTCTATCTTACGTGTCATTTTCTCATTAACCCACCAGCGAATTGCATCCATAGAGACGATATGAGAACCGATGGTGTCTGGGTCTCTATTCTTCTGCAGCGACCACCACATTCGTCGTCATGGTGGAGGACCGCAGCAACCTCCTGTCATCGGAGGAAAACCACTCCAACCAGCTGGGCACCGTGCGTTTCGCTATCCTTCTTCAGCGACCACCATGTTCGTCGTCACGGTGGAGGACTATAGCCTTCGGTTGCCAGTAGAAAGCCACTCCGGCAAAGCAGAGCCCTTCCTCTCCTTCGTCTTTCCGGGATGACTACGACGAATATCAACCATTAAAAATAAGCGAGGAAAACGACTTTTGATTTTGGTGGAGACACAAAATCCCAAGCGCAGGTGGCAAGGCGATTTTTGGTCCGGTTTCTGGCGACTTCATCGCCGGAAATTTCTAAAATCCTATTTAGGACTACTTAACCCAAGGCAATTTACAACCCACCGTTAAACGGTGATAACATCGTCGGAATATCACCAAAACTTGAACATATGCAATTCAATGTATAAGCTTTCCTGTAGTGTGACCAATTTCGAAAATGGACGGTGCTACGAAAAGTTGAGTACGGACTGAGCATGCAAGGACTGACCACAAGAACCGTGGCGTATATATATATATAAATACCAACAATTTTTATTCAGAAGGGGGGG
>JAOYMZ010014677.1:1652-19931 GCA_025802335.1 Pinguicula primuliflora
TTCCCACCAACCACGGGTGCAGGACCCCACACATCAGAATGAAGTAAATCAAAAGGTTTTGCAGCACGAGACAAGCTGTGAGAAAAAGATGCCCTATGAGTCTTAGCTTTGGCACACGAATCACACGAAATCGGAAAACATGACAGTTTCGGAAATAATGTTTTAAGATAACCATCAGATGGGTGCCCGAGACGTCGATGTAAGAGCCACCCTCTATTATTCCTGGTTCCTCTAATACTCAGAACATCACCAGATGGCACCACTTCATCCACATAATACAGCCCCTCACGTTCAGTGCCACGCCCAATGATCTCCCTCGTCCGGATATCCTGTAGCACACAGAAAGATGGATACATTATGACTGAACAATTTAACTCTTTGGTGACATGACTGATCGAGAGCAGTTTATGAGATAATGAAGGCACAAGTAAGCAGTTGGACAATTTTAAGGACGAAGTAACTTCAATCGATCCGCCTTTCTGTACGGGTAATAGTTCGCCATTGGCGGTTTGAATCATATTCTTCCGAGGTGCCTGGAGGGTCACCAAGTCTTTAGCATCATATGTTACGGTATCTGTAGCACCACAATCAAATATCCACTGGCTACTGCGTGGGGTTAGAGTACGTGAGGGTTTATTAACCAAAGCATAAGATAATTCTGCGTCTTCATTACGGAAACAGTTTGGGCCAAAGTATTTGGCCCCTGAAATTAGCCCACCAGATTTGGCCCCCGAAATTGGCCCCTGAAATTTGGCCAGATTCGGCCCACTGTCCATATGCATTTCAGGCCCAATAGGCAATGGCATATCCGTAAATTTTCGGAACAGGCGGGGGGCGGATGGGGATTTCAGCTGCTGGTTAGAATTTGTACCTGTAAATCTCGTTCGGTCTGTATCACTTCGGTCTCCTTCACCAGATTTCTCCCTCACTCGGCTTTCTCCGTTCTTATCGGCTCGGTTGTGGTCGGTGTCTCGCCTTCCGACCCCAACCGCAGCAAAGGCAGCATTATCTCCAGTGTTATCCTCCTCCAGGCCCTCTCCTAGGGCGACAGTTCCTTTTCCGTGCCAGTTGCCGGAACTACGACGAGCTCGGTCGCGGGCAAATCGGCGACAATCTCTCTTGATATGTCCTTTGAAGCCACAATAATCGCAGGCTCGGTTGTCACGCGCCCGAAATGATGGATTGGGGCCAGATTTGCTCGATTCTGACCGCGGCGCGTCCGATGGCGGGTTTCTGACGGTGGTGGCCGGACGCCGGAAAGATGATGATACGGCGGCAGTCATGGTGTGTGACTGAGGAGGATGGGTCGCCGGGTCGGGCTGTGCTGAGGTCCCGGATTCAGGCAGTGGAGCCCCGCCTACATTACGGCCCGCTCCGAGAAGGCCCGATCCGAGCCCAGAAGACACTTCATGTCCATCTTTCTGATTTCCGGGTCCAAGAATTTGTCGCCGCGCAGCCTCCTGCCGGATAGTGGCGTAAGCTTCATCCATGTCCGGTAAAATCCTTTCCTTTAAGATTTCTCGGACGATCGTATCATAGCTTGCATCTAATCCGTGTAGGAATTTAAAAAGTCTGTGTTCGTCCTTCAACTTGCTGAACATCAGGATGTCGTCCGGGTCCTTCATCGGATTCGGGCGACGGCGATCTACTTCCATCCATAGGTCTCGGCTGAGACCGTAATATGCTTCAATAGTTCGATTTTCTTGTCGTAGTCCATCGGCTTTCGTGGTTATATCATAAACCTGTAGATTGTCTTCCCCGGATAGAAATGTTTTTGCCAAACCCTTCCATAGGTCCTCCGCCGTAGGAAAGTTCAAGTACTGTCGGGATAGGCTCTTTTCCATATTTTCGGTGATCCATCCATAGACCTGTAAGTCTCGTTCCCACCAGATTTGGTACCCTGGATTGCCCTTTTTTGGACGAGGTGGTTCTCCGGTGATGTGTTCAATCCTGCCTCGTCCCCCTATTCCAATCTCCATTCGTCGCCTCCATACTGCATAGTTGTTATTGTCCAGTGGTTCGTCAAGGCGGATATCCCCTTGATGGCTGCTGCTGGATCCGGTGGTTTCCTTTGGCACTATGGCCGTTTGTTACATCAGTGTCGTCAGCGTCTCTCCCAGGACGTGGGCAGGCTCTTTGAGGGTTGTTTGTTCGGTGGTCATCTTTCAATGGTAGATGACGATTCTGGGATTCATTCCCTACTCTAATACCATGAAGAAATTGAAAGACACGGATTTACGTGGTTCGGCAATTGCCTACATCCACGGGAGAGCCTTTGTTTTGTATTTTTATTTTCACTTTTCTTTGTACATCATACACGTATATATAGGCACTCATAGGTCTAGGGTTCCCGAAATTTATGGTAATCAAATCCCGAGAAAGAAGGAAAGATTTGCAATTAAGGAATATTGCAAATCTTTCCATATCTCATCTTAACTAACAGCTGCTTTTCATCCGCCGGATGCCCGGCGGCGCAGCGCGCTCCGTCACCATTGGGACAGTCGCAGCGTGCGTCGTCACAGAGGGGGATTGTCACACAGTGCGTCGCATAAGGGGCTGTTGCAGTGGTTGACGCCGCAATCGTTGTCGCTCTGTCGCGGTCGAAAAACGACGCAAAGAACACCAAAATGAAGAGTTTGTTCAAATCGAAGCTGAGGACACCAGCTGATTTGTAGGCAGACGCGTTATCTGCTGATATTTTTAGATCGATCACGCCGTCTCTATGAAGAATTCAAGCAAACCTTTTTCACTAGCCCGACAAAATCATTGAGGAGATCGTGTTGAATCTCCCTGTTCAAACCCTTATGTTTACCCATACAAAAATTTAATCGTATCATTGTCTCGGCGCAAGACAATGGATGAGGTGATGGACTTACGGGAGAACATGAGAAAGGAAGGTTTGTTTCCCGACTCTCAGACTTACACCGAAGTTATTCAGGGTTTCTTGCAATATGGTCCTCCTGCTGATGCCATGAACATCTATGAGGATATGAAGAAGGCCCCTAAGCTTCCCGATAAATTGTCGTTTAGAATATTGTTAAAGGGGCTTCTGCCACATCCCTTACTGAGGAATAAGGTCAAACAGGATTTTGAGGAAATCTTTCCAGAGCAACGCACTTATGATCCTCCGGAGGAGATATTTGGGCTACGATCTTGCTCTTTTGGAATTCACCATGTTTGTTGGTCAGATTTTTTGTTTTAGTTAAATTTGCAGGAGAAACTTGGACTTGCTTGAATTTAAAGCATAACTGCGTTGGAAGGCCCGGAGAGATGGTACCTACTAAAAAAGAGTACACAAAGGAAGATGTCACAGCCCAAACGATCAACAGTTCATCCGCTGTAGGCCCAGCGGAACATGGTTTATTTGCATCTCGTGGATTGCCCAATGATATTGAAGGTATTGAACGTAGTCTCTTTGGTGGCATTATCCGTTTTTTTAGGCAGCTGAAGAGATGTTTCGATGTATCATTGCTCTCAGAAGATGATTCCAATTGGGCATACACTAAAAGGTATGTCTGTTTTAATTGTGTTATTCTCCAATATCATGACATGCGATGACTTAGCAAGCATCAGATATATATATAGATGATACTCGTTTAGATGAGCATAACTCAACGACAAAGCTACAAAAGCAAAGCTCGAAGCAAATTTTGAGCAAAACTCCAACTAGGCTCAGAAGCAAAGCTCAGAATCAAAGCTCAAAAAGCAAAGCTCAGAAAGCAAAACTCAGAAAACAAAACTCAGAAAGCAAAGCTCGAAGTAAAGCTCAGAATTAAGCCCAATAACAAAGCTCAGAAGCAAAGTTTAGTAGTAAAATTTAAAGCAAAGCTAAAACTTCAAAACAAAACTAAAAGTAAAGCTTTAAAAAAAAGCTGAAATGGCATGATTGTCATTTTGATGAGTTTATCTTCCTACTATTAGGGGGAGCCAAAAATGTGCCTGAAGCACGAAAAGATATAATATGATATAATTCAGATTTATTTCATCTTGATCAACGATCTAATGAATGTGAAATAGAAATTCAAATGATAATTTATTTGCTAAACATTGCAAATCAATTACCATATGTATTTGCAGACAGCCAACTGGTTGTAAAATCTCACATACCAGTTGTCAATGCACTTATAAGAATTGATGTCCCAGAAGGACAAAATACTAACAAAATGACAAATGAATCTAAACAACGCCTGAAGCGTGGTAGACCTGTTGGTGCAAATGATCAAATTGCCTAGAAGAAAAGTGCACCAATAGAAAATGTGAATCTTAATGATCACCAGACTCAGACAAATGTACTATCTAATGACTCTCCTTAAACTCTCCTTCATAAAAAGGAAGCTCCAAATGAGGAAATTAATGAATATGATCAGGTACCTGATAAAAATGAGATCTCAATTCACTATATATTATCAAGAGAGATCTTAGATCGAAAGAAGACTATTGTCAACAATTTTTTTGCGTATAATATTGCTTTTTAATGTCACCAAACATGAAGATGAAATAGAACCATACTCCATCGAAGAATGTCGACGTCGAGATGATTGACTAAAGTGAAAAGAAGCAATAGAATCTGAGTTAAGCTCACTCGAAAAATGCAAGGTCTTCGGGCCTATTATTCAAATACCTAATGGTATTAAGCCAGTTGGATACAAGTGGGTATTTGTTCGAAAAAGAACAAACGAAATAAAATTGAGCACAACAAAGCTCACCTTATTGCACAAAGCTTCTCCCAAAACCCGGGAATGATTATGAGGAAATATATTTTCCAGTCATTGATGCGATTACAATCCAATTTTTGATCAATTCAACATCATTTGTAAGAAATTGGAGATACGATAAATGGATGTTATACAACATAGTTGTATAGATCACTCGATAAAGAAATTTATACGAAAATCCCAGAAGGACTTAAGATGACTGCAACATCTTATGGCGAAATAATCAATATCTACTGCATTAAACTCAAAAAATAAATATGGATTAAAATCAAGTCGGATGTGGTAATTTGTTCATGTATATTCATCGAGAAAAGTAGATATGATTTTTCAATAGTTTCAAATAATTTAGATCTTACTAGGACTCCAGAAGATTTCAAACATACTGCAACACATCTAAAAGATGAATTTGACATGAAAATTTTTGGTAAAATGCGATTTTATCTTGTACTACAAATTGAATATGTCTCAAAAGGGATATTTGTGCATCAAAGACAGAGACAATGAAAGTCCTGAAGAACTTTCATATGGACATGCACATCCCCTATGTACACCCATGATGGTAAGATCACTAGATCCCAAGAAATATCCATTCTGTTCCGTTCAAGACGATGAAGAAATACTTGGACCAGAAGTATTATATCCCAGTACCATAAGTGCACCAATATATATCTTCTTGAAAGATATAATGTTACTCTAACTCGAAGAAATTGGTATGGTATCAAGCACATTCTCCTCGATTTAAGCAATACTCCAGGAACGAGCGCAGTAAATGATGCATCAGAAGTTATAGAACAAAACATATTTCTCCGAAATTCTTCTACACGCATGAATTGCAGAATAAAGGAGAGATTGATATCAACCAGATCAAATCAAGCGACAACCTAGCAGATCTATTTACAAAGTCGTTACCAAAAACTATATTTCAAAATATTGTATCTAGTGTTTGTATGTGATGTCTCGAAGATATTTGAAATATACTTTTGAGGGGAAGAAACAATGTGCAGTTGTACTCTTTTTCCTTCGCTTAGGATTTTTTCCCGCAGGGTTTTTCCTAAGCAAGGTTTTAACGAGGTAACTTTCGCATACTCTTGAATCCTGAAGAATTCAATGAGAGGACCATGAAAGATCCCTACTTGATAAAATTACAAAAGTATATATCCTTGAAAACTAGTTCGATCAAGGGGAAGTATTATAGATATAATGATTGAACCGTTTTGTATGCAAGAGTTATCTGTAACTGTTGGTCCTTACTTATATATAAAGAGGATTATAGAGAATAATAGAAACACAGTTTCAAGCTTATCTAATCTTATCCTTTTCTTGTCGAATTTCTTAGATTACAACATAATTAAAATTGTGTCGAAATATTATACTTTTGATCTCTTGTGCACAAACTTTCCAACAATGTGATCAATTTCGGTGATTGTAATCGGAATTTTAATATTGTGCACCATTATGTACATAAGCTTTGTGAATATCAAAATTTCTGTCATCCTTCTAAACTCTATTTTATTTTTACCATCTTAAAACTATACTTGTGGTTAAAAGCGTCTGCGTACTCTTTTATTTTTAGACTATTAAACCTTTTAATATATTTATCGGTAAATTTTTTAATGGTATCTTGATAATTATATTAAACTCATAAATAAATTAAAATAAAATTGGTCTATTGTTTCTTCTTAATCATTTCACAGTAATTATCTAAAGGATTATATTAATTTTTTTATCATATTTTATTCTCCATTTAATCATCTTTGACTTCCATTTTCGTTAGCAATACAAACCTTTGTTTTACAAAATAAATTGAATTCGTTAAATGAAGTTTATTTTGTTAATATTAATTTTATGAAAAAATGCTATTGTACACCATTTTTTCAACACACTTACTAAATTCATTTACTTGATTACAATCACAACAATAAATTTATTTTTTATTTTGATTCATTTTTTTTAGTGGTGCTTGTGATTGTTGCCAATAGTGATGTACAAATAAAATCTCTCCAAGTATATGTATAATTAATATAGTAAATAATTCTTTTTTAATAACCGAACATGATTAATGTATACTAAAATTATTTTTTGGAATAGGCAGGATTTAATAATCTCACTACTTTATCGACTCTTAGAGATTTAATTCATTCTCATACACCTAACATGATTGTTCTCTTCGAGACAAGATTTAATGGTAGTGTTGCGGAATAAATTACACAGAAAATCGAAAATGGCTTTGATCAC
This sequence comes from Pinguicula primuliflora, assembly GCA_025802335.1. Taxonomy (NCBI): domain Eukaryota; kingdom Viridiplantae; phylum Streptophyta; class Magnoliopsida; order Lamiales; family Lentibulariaceae; genus Pinguicula; species Pinguicula primuliflora. The sequence goes on from JAOYMZ010014677.1 coordinate 8,603, forward strand.
TCTTTCAGGGATGAAGCTCAAGGATTGTCTAGTGGCATTTGGATTATATGGAGCAAGGACTCCATTGTAATCCACACCATACTCCTGAGAGTATCTCTTAGCAAATAATCTTACTTTGTGTTTATCCACCTCATGATTTTCCTTCAGTTTTGTCTTGAAGATCTACTTTAAATTCACTGATTTTGCTCCAACAGGAAGATCAACTAGGTATAGCTCTCATTTCTTCATCCATGGCATGTCTCCATTCCTCCTTTTTGACAGCTTCGAGACATGATCACTTTCTGCATAGAAAATTTGATGATCATCAGTGTCAGATCCCGAAGACAATCCCTCACCACTTATGTAATCTTTCATCCAGACACATGCTATTTTCATTCGTCCTTGATGGATCAAGAGGATCGAACAAACGATAAGCCTTGGATTCTTCATTAATGCCAAGCATCACGCCTTTGATGCTTCTATCATACAACTTTGTTCCCTTTTGAACAGGTTCGTGGTATAGGGTAAGCAGCCAAATACCTTGAGATGTGAGAGACAATTTCATGCCACTCCATGCTTCTTCTAGCATCATGTTTTTCACAACAAGAGTATGACTTCTGTTGAGGAGATACACGGCCCAGTTTACAACTTCTGGCCAGAACATCTTTTGAACTTTCTTGCCTGATAACATTGTTCTTGCCATATTCATGATGGTAAGGTTCTTTCTTTCAGCAATTCCATTCTGCTGTGGAGAATAGGCAACAGTAAGTTGCCTTCGAATGCCTTCTTTTCTGCAGAATTCCAAAAATGCATAAGATGTAAATTCTCCTCAACGATCTGTTCTAAGACATTTGATCCGCATTTCCAATGGCTTTTCAACCAATGACTTGAAACTCTTAAATACACAAAATGCATGAGGTTTTTAAGCCAAGAAATAGGCCAAAATCTTCTGAGTATGGTCATCTATAAGAGTGAGAATATACATTTTTCCACAGTTAGATGCAGGATTGAGAGAACCACATATATCCAAGTGGATAAGTTGTAGAGGATTCATGGCTCTCCAGGTGGTTTCTTTTGAAAGCATATCTTTTCTGCTTACCAATTTGGCATTCATCACAAATATACTATCAGGATGAATCTTAAGCAATCATTCAATCATATCATGTTGTTTCAATGCATGCAGTCCTTTGTAGCTTAGGTGATCTTACCTTAGATGACATAATCGTGTTTCATCTTCAACAAATGAGAAGCACATAGGTTGAACAACAATCGGCATATGTTGTGCAGACAGGATGGACATCCTATTTGAAGTGATAGTCGTCTCCATTATAAGTCCCTTTCTAGGATGATATATCCGGAATTGGCATCTGGTCGGCCATCCAGGACGCCCAAACATCACTCAGGCCAAATCATTGACTCTCGCAACTAACAGAATGGAATTTGGGGTCGTGCTCGGCATTTACTGGTTACGAAGTTTGGGGCCAATCCTCTAGGATTTCGCAGCTAACAGAATGGAATTCCAACACCAGGGCAAGTCATTGACTCTCTACGGAGTCCCTCGTTCAAAAGGCTTACTCGTGCTCGCGATCAATCATCCAACAGACTCACTCCAAGCCCTCTTATCTGAATACAAAGAGGTCGTCGAAGTGCCCACGGGCTTACCACCAGCAAGGCCGTGCGATCACCAAATCATCATCAAGAACGACAACAACCCAGACAAGGTCCGACCTTATCTTTATGCCCATGGACAAAAGGAGGAAATTGAGCGACAGTGCAATGACCTGCTTACCAAGGGCTGGATTAGACCCTCATCATCTTCGTACAGTTTGTCAGTCTTACTAATCAGAAAACATGACGGCTCCTGGCATATGTGCATGATTATTGGGTGTTAAATACCGCCATCGTCAAGGATAAATTTCTAATTCCGCTGGTGGAGGAACTCATGAAAGAACATGGAGGCGCGCACTATTTTTCAAAATTGGATCTCTGATCCGGTTACCACCAAGTGCACTTGGCCAAAGACTCCATCTCCCTGGCCGCATTTCAAACCCATCAAGGTCATTTCGAGTTTCTTGTGATTCCCTTTGGCTGACGAACGCACCGACAACCTTCCAAGGTTTCATGAATACAGTGTTCAAACCTTATCTTTGCCATTTCGTTCTTGTATTCTTTGATGACATCTGAATTTTTTGCAGTACTTGGGCGGATCACCTAAAGCATCTCCAATTAGCCTTGGAATTGCTCGCAAAAAATGACATGCGCCTGAAGGAATCCAAGTGTGCTTTTGCCATGGAGCGTGTTGCGTATCTCGGCCATGTAATCTCGGCTCAAGGAGTCCCGGTGGATCCTGACAAGATCACCGCCATGCTCAAGTGGAAACAACCGAGTGATCTACACGGATTACGCACATTTTTGGGGCTTATCGGGTACTACCAGTGATTCATTCAAGATTATGGCTTGATCGCGGCACCCCTCACAAATATGCTGCGCAAGGATTCGTTTCACTGGACTCCGGCCAGTGAACAGGTTTTCCAAGATCTATGCCCATCCATGTCTCGAGCATCCGTGTTGGCCCTTCCCGACTTCAACAAGGTATTTGTAATTGAGTGTGATGCATCTAACATTGGAATTGGAGCTATTTTAATGCAGGATGAGAACCCACTCGTATTCTATAGCCAAAAATTCGGCCAGAGACACTGGATTAGCCGCATACGAGCAAGAGCTCATTGGTTTGTCCAAGGCGGTTCAGCACCGGAGAACTTACTTATGGGGGAACACATCCGTCATCACTTAAACACCTTCTCAATCAGCAAGTACACACGAACCCTCAATCCCATTGGCTGCGTAAACTAATGGGGTTCTCTTTTTTTGTGGAATACAAGCCAGGTAAGGACAACAAGGTCGTTGATGCCCTCTCTAGGCAGAATGAGGAAGCCCCCACATTTCTAGCTTGCTCTGTGGCCGAACTACCTGAGTTGGAGGAAATTCAAGCCGAAATTCGACGTGATCCTAACTTACTGCAATTGCGCAGCAGTTGGCACTGATGGGCAGCAGCACTCCCTACTCGTGGAAGAAGGATCTTCTATGGTTCAATAACAAATTGGTCCTCCTGGAAAGCTCCCCTGTCATCAACCGCATCATTTTTGCCGTACGCAATCAGCATCACGAAGGCATGCTCAAAACTCTCCACCGAATTCAAGCAGACTTTCAGTGGGCTGGAATGAATAAGGATGTGCCATTTTCATTGTAGACTGCCTAAGTTGTTAGCGAAACAAGGCTGAACACCTATCTCTCACTGGCCTCCTTCAACCTCTACTGGTGCCGAATCAGATATGGATAGATATCTCACTCGATTTCATTGATGGATTGCCCCCTTCACAGGGCAAAACACTGCTTCTAGTGGTGGTCAACAGGCTCTCGAAGATGGTTCATTTTATTGCAGTCAAACACCCCTACACGACCACGACGGTAGCACAAGCTTTCTTCTCGAACATTTTAAAGCTACAAAGAATTTCTGAAACTCTAATTTCAGACAGAGATAAGGCATTCACTAGCGCATTTTGGCGTGAGTTGTTCAAACTCAACGGCACTACCCTCGGCTTTACATCAGCATAACATCCCTAATCTGACGGCCAAACAGAATCAGTGAATCGTGTGATCCATATGTACTTATGCTGCCTGACAGGAGACCATCCGGCCAAATTGGTGCAGTGGTTACCATGGGCTGAGTTTAGCAACAATACGAGTTATCATACCATCTTGAAGGAAACACCTTTTGAGGTAGTCTACGGAAAGCAGTCTCCTCGTTTATTGGACTATGATCGTGGACGAAAAGGATAGTAGCGGTCAATATTGAATTGCAACAGAGGCATGAACTTCTTGAGGAGTTTTGACAGAGACTATTGCAGGCACAAACTAGATCAAGCAATATTAAGATGCACACCGTCGATCTGTGGAATTCCCCGTTGACACTTGGGTGTGGCTCAAACTCCAACCGTACCGTCAGACATCGTTGGGAAACAAACACAAAAAAAAGCTTCAACCATTATTCTACAGCCCTTTCCAGATTAAGGAAAGAATTGGGGAAGTCGCTTATCGTCTTGCCCTGCCCGACCATGTTCGTATACATGATGTATTCCATGTCTCCAGATTCAAAAAATTCAACAACGAACCACCAGCAAATCCATCCTTCCGAGTAGTTTAGCACGGCTTGCCTTACCCAGTTCCGCAGGCCATCCTAGACAACCGTTCACATCACGGCCAACAGTAGGTCTTAGTCCATTGGTAAGGTTTATCCCCCGCAGATGCCTCATGGGAAGATTGGGGTGTGTTATCTAAAATCCATCCACAGCTCACCCTTGAGGTCAAGGGTGTTGTTCAAGCGAAGGACAATTCAGATCGCCCGAGACGTCCGACCAGCAAAAGGGGAAAGCCGCAAATTCAGCAGGAGACATCCTCTATCAACGCTGCAAGAACATTGCTCCAAATCAGTAGCACTCGTTTGGGGAAGTTACCGTTGGAATAATGACCGTTGCAATTTGAAGATTAGTTTTTGGCAGTCTATTTAAGCAGTTGGAATTGTAATGAACGATCATCATCTATCTTGAATGCAAAATTTCATTTTTTTTATTAGCGTACAAATTACGATCGGTTTGAGTTCTCATAAAATTCATCATAGGTCCGAGGAGGAACACTCCCCCTTCGGATAGGAACCTACTCCACCGCACGATATCACTGCAGAGGTGTACGAAAGAATCTTCCAAGGCCCTATCACCCAGTTACGTTCAAGGCAGCTCACCGTAGATCCTGACACATACCTATTGACCAGAAGGTCAAGTTGATAGTAGATGGGGAGACTAGTTGCTCGGGAGAGTTATGAGAGATTGGTGGGCAGGTTGACTTATCTGACTCATACCCGGCCTGACATATTATTTGTTGTATGGGCAAGTTGGAGCAAGGGATCAAGATAAAGTTATGGTGTGACAGTCAGACTATAATTAGTATCGCCAACAATTCTGTTCAGCATGATAGAACCAAAGATGTTGAGATCGACAAGTTCTTTATCAAAGAGAAGTTGGATAATAGATTGCTTGAGCTGAGATATATGGATATGGGGCAAGTAGCTGACTGCTTCATCAAACGACTTACCTATATTGCTTTGGCTCAATTTTGTAACAAGATAAGCTTATTTGATATTTTTCGCCCATCTTGAGGGGAGGGTTGATATTTAAGGGTATTTTAGTCATTCTACCCTATTATATATAAGACCCAAATGCCTTGTGTAATGAAATAAGAAAATATTTGAGCCCAAAAATTCTTAAAGTAGAAAACAAATCCCATTCTCTCTGTGGTTGAGTTTGATGTGCTCAAGTGCGCGTATGAACCGACTTAAATAGAAAAATATGAGTTACTCTCATTAAAAACTTGAACTCAAGTTGATAGATTGTAGCACCACATTTTTATTTAATTTATTTTTTCTTTACTTTTATGTTCCGTGTGGAATAATTTTCAACGGATTTTATCTAATTGAATTTGTGGGAAGTGCTTGAAATTATCTAATTAGAGAGGTAAAGAATAATTTTAAATAGAAATTTAACATTATAATGTATATGACCTGTGCTCGAGATTTTAATAAGCCACTATCTTCCCATTTGCACACTGAATATAGATGGAGGTGTATTTTCGACAAATAAAATTCGCAACTGGTCAAAATTATGCCCATATCCACATTGCCCTGAAATGTGGAACCATCGCCCTTTCAGTATGCATAAGAGCCACCCGCCGACGGGCTCTCTCTTTGGCCTTAGTCTGCATCATGGAAGAAAGTGAACAAAGAAAAAAAATCCCAGATAACATATTAAGGTTTGATTTTATCCTTATCATCGAAAGCGATCGAGATTAAACGATGGCTATGCAACTCCATGCATATTTTCATCGAATTTTCTTACCAGGAGTGATCCTTCAGTCATCGTCCTGCTGCAATTCGGTGAGTAGGAAATTTGGGTTCAACATTGGGAAAAGGGCTATTGGCTGCGGCAGGGGTGGAAAGGAACCTAAAAGAAAGGAACTTTATGTGATCTCGTCACGTAATGTGCGTGCTCGCCTGTGGGACAGTTGGGTACCCGAGCAAAACTTGAAGGCTCCTTCTTTAAGCGATATCTTTTGGCCCTCTGCTGGTAAGGGTACAATCCACAAGCTTTGCGCATTTCTATTTACTTCCCTTGTGATCTAATAGGTTAGTGTGTTGGCACCAGCTTGCAAATTTGCGTGAAAGATTGATATGTATTATAGTTGTAGCTTCCACCAATCTCTTTGCCCAAAATTTGGAACATAAAAATGAGGCTGTAATTTATTTTAAGCAGAAGTTGTTGCAATGGCTACTCGTATTCAGCTCGTATAAATGGGTGATTGAACTTGATCATCTTTATTTCCATATAGAGAGAGATGTAAGGATCGTATACCCAACTATGTACTCCATTTTGTAATTGTGTGACCTATAGGCTATCACCAACAATTGTCGAAATTATTCCCACAGATGAAAAGCCTACTATACATAATAGACTAAAAGCCCATGATCTGCCAAAATTCCGGCAATTCTATCACCGAGAATTTTGTTGCATTTTTTCCCTAAAGTTGAGTAGTTCTTTATAGAGATTTAGAAATTTTCAGCGATGAAGTTCGCAACAAAGAATATAACTTTTGGTCTCTATGTATAGACTTTCTGTCGATGCAATCAAATTCGACATATTAGGTCACCCAATTAAAAAATTTGATATGTAATTAGGTAAATAAAATTGGGGATATGATCCTTACTCACCCTCTCTGTGTATATACTTGATCATCTTTAAAGCATTTGGTTTGAAGACAGTAAATTCCTGCTTGGTGAAATTAAAGAGGTTCAGCAATTACTGTGGTACCAGGTGCCTTTGCTGCAATGGCTGTACTGGGAAAGATTGATCAATTTTTAGCACCAAAAGGAATTTCAATGACCATTGCACCGTTTGGATCTGTTTGCGCTGTTCTATTTGCTGCTCCGTCATCTCCTGGTGCTAGAGTAAGTAGTCTCTGATTTTCCTTCCTTCTTTTCTGAATGTTGAAATCACTCTTCCTCAAGTAACATTGCATTTTTTACTTGTATTAATAGAATGATCTTTAATGAGTGTACCTTTTGTGCGCGTGTCTCTGAGTTGATTTTGCATTTTACCTATTACATTCTGTATCTTGTCTATCTCACCGATGAATTCCTGTTAAAGTTCCTGCTATGAGCATGATTCAGACCATTGTTACATTATCTACCATGTAAGAATCTGATGCATACAGAATTTGCATGTTAGAAGTGTTCAGGATTGAAAATGAACTTCCACACTACACTCGATATGGTATCTGCTTGAACCATACGTTTCATCTACAAGGTCCTCGTACAAAAACCTGAAGGTGGCTACTTTTCCATCCACTTGCAGATGTACAATTTGTTTGTTGCACAAATGGGGTGCGCAGCAATAGGTGTCTTGGCATTCTCGATTTTCGGTCCAGGATGGCTGGCCAGGAGCACTGCCCTTGCCACTGCATTAGCTTTCATGATCTTCACGAGAGCAGTACATCCACCAGGTACTCCAAATTGGATGATCTTCATTCTTATGAATCAAAATGATTTTATCTTGATTCTACGTGCCTCATTTTCGTACTTGTCATGATATAATGATGATTCCTTTTGTTTTGTTTTTTTATCGATTTTCAGCTGCAAGCTTGCCTTTGCTATTCATTGATGGTGCAAAACTCCATCATTTGAAGTTTTGGTACGCATTGTTCCCTGGAGCTGCTGGATGCATCATTCTTTGTCTGATTGTAAGTTTTAGATTCAATTTTAACTTTTGTCAATCGATATACGGTACCATATAACAATAACAGTATCGACGTTGCAGCAAGGGCTCGTATGCTACTTGAAGGAGAATGTGAAATTTTGATTGTGAAACGAAGCTCAAAGTGATCTTAATTCGAAAGAAAACTGTATATTCTGCATTTTCACCTGTGTACCTGCCCCTTGCAGCCTTGTTGGTTGAGAAAAAAAATAAACGAGTCATAAGTAAAGTTGTATGGATCTTCTGTATGAATTTCTAATGAGCCTGGCATGATATTTTCAAGTCGAAAATTTTCAATAAAAGAATCCTTCAAACGAGTAAATCCAAGAGTAGCCTGATGAAAACCAGAAAATGTGGAAAATTTTCAAATGTCGGACGCTATGTATCGTACGACATTTCTTATGAGTCCATTGATCTGATCATTAGGATTAGATCATTTAAGTTAAATAAGTATTTAAATCTTGACCGTTCACTGTTGATACGATGGCCAGGATTAGAATTCAGTACATAAAAAATGTTGTCCGGTACATAGCGCCCTACGTCAGAAAATTTCTGCAGAAAATTTCTGCAGAAAATGTACCGGCTAGTATGAGATTCAGTTGTCAAAATTCTCACACAGGATGTATACGAACTATGCGGACCTGACCATCTGACGAAGGATCCTCATCAAGTGTTTATTGCTGATATATTACATAAAGTTAGGCGCATATTTGGAGAAAGGACAGGCAGCAAAGCAACTCAGGAGCATCATCCAAGTAGAGTTGATCAAGACCAGAAACTGAAGCACGGATCTTCAACTTGAAATCCGTAGTAGAAGGCACTTCCAGGTTGCAGGCAATGAGAGCCTTCAATCTTTGAAAAGACGGAATCTAACTGATGCGATTCATTTTTCCATTCATCTTCTCCAGTCTGCATCAAATTAGAGTGATTGATTTCAAGGGCATAAGATGAATCCCCAAATTCGAATAGAGACGACTGAATTCCAACAGCCAACAACAAGGGACTCTCGCCAGGAGTTAAGCCACTCTTTGTAGAGCTCTGTTGTCCATTCTTTGAAGCTTTGGATTCTTGATCATCAAACGACATATCTGCCATCGTTTCTTTTGAAGTTACTTTAGTATCACTATCACAGTTCATCTTGTCTGTACCGCCAGCCAGGCCACTGGTTTTCAGGGAAAGAATCTGGTTCGAAGAACATTTTATGGCATTAAAATGTAATCAGATATATGAATAAAAAAAATCAGTACAGGATCAAAATTTTACCTCAGTTCTGAGCTTCTCATTCTCCTTGAGAATATTATCATAATCTGTCTTAAGTCTCTCATAGTTTTCATGCAGTGCTTCATAATCTGCTTCCAGCTGCCTCGTCTTCCAGCGTGCCCGACGGTTCTGGAACCATATAGCGATTTGCCGAGGCTGCAAGCTGAGCTCCTTTGCCAGCTGAACCTTCCTGTCGGGTTCCAGTTTGTTGTCTGCATCAAAACTCTTTTCAAGAAACTGGACTTGTTCAACTGAAAGGCGCCTCTTCTTCTCGGGTGGATTGAAATACTCATCCAAAAATTCATCTCCACTATCATCTTGATCATAAAGATGGAATAAAGGGTTCCCTAATCTGTTTACTCCGTTAACAGCTCCAAAGTTAAGCATTCCCCTTGATCCTGGAACACAATAAACGAATTAATCAGATGCTATAACCAACGAATTTAAGTTAACGGTTATAAGGGCCGTGTGGACCCGGGTTGTGCTAGCTCAATAAATCAAGACTTCACATATCAGGGGTTGACCTAGTAGTTATGATTGACAATTGCACTTACTGGTCACGGATTCAAATTCCAAAAAGACTTCACACATCAATATTAGGATATAGATATGGTGAGAACCAAACTAAGTACTCTGAGCAGACATGAATATTGACATGAAACATCAACTTTTGAGTTATCATACAAGATCTGGAAACACTAGGTCCAACCTCCAAATTCAAGATCTTCAAGAATCAGAAGCACAGACTATCTTTTCTCACACAACGGTGTTTCATTACTAGACAACAACCTTCAATCAAGAACAAAATCCATTCAACAGCTCTTAATACATATGCTGCATGATTTGCAATCCCACATGTGTCTCTAAGATCAAGACATACATACCACAGAAGAGCATAAAAGCCAGAACTTGAAACACATTTCAGCATAAAAAAGTCAACGGACAAGTATCTGTGATAATTTAAATACCAACAAAAGAGTGCGAACGATCAGAAGCAAACAAAGAATCATGCCGCTGATCGAAGGGAGAAATCACAACTTTCTGCGCTCCATTCAGCTCCTCATTAACTCCCCCACTCCCCCTCATACCTGAACAAATTCACTTAGTTTATATACAAATATTCAATATAAAGCTTTCATTTTTCTCCCTGTTCTTTTTGACCAAGAAGCTTTATCCACCAGATCCAATACCTGAATCTCCTCTGGTAGAAATTCTAACAAACTATGATCAGATTTTGTGGCGAAAAAAGCTGGTTATAATGATTTCTGTGATATGGGAAGTGTGCGAACAACGGCTGCATACTACGCCCATCACTTTTTCCCTCCAGATTTTAGCCAAGACCAGAAATCTCCAGCCAAGCCAGGATGTGTTGGTGGGGGTTTTATCAACAAGAGGAAAAAACCTTGAAGAATACAAGAATTTATTTTGTCGATTGGAAAGGAAGTTGCTTTTGCTGAATACTGAACTATGACTTCAATTGGGGATCCCAAGTTTCCATTATTCTTTTGGGCTCGAATATCATTGGATATCATTAACAGTCCAGAGTAGCTGAGGTATGGAATGTTCCGAATAGTTATCTAATCCTTTCTCGGGCTCCAAAGAGATGCATTGGGAATTAGTCCAACGTGGTGGAAGAGGGAGGATATCGTAGAAAAATGCTATAAGACCTTTCTTTTGCACCTAAACACTCTTGCACAATTGAGTATTAAAAAATTCAATCCAACATTTCACTCAATTGGATGATGATACCTCATATGAGGTGAAAATAGGTATTAAGAGGAGGTGTCTTATAGCATCCTCTGATATTATAGGTGGCAGATCATAGTATGATATTATTACATAGTAACTTCAATAATTTTTTTTTCTAGTATGAGCCATTGCAATTTACTTGCCAAAAAAATGAGCCTTTGCAGTTGCGTTACAGATAGAACTGCTTGAAAAAAGTATATGTTAAGAATATATCACACACATATATGAGAAAGAAAAAAGTCAATTTATAAGGAAATGTGATGTTATAATCAATCACCTTGAACGTAAGGTTTTAAGGCTATCCGCAACCATGTAGGAAGTTTCCTCCCTTTTTACCTACATCTATCACATCAAATCACTTTTCTCCCACTCCACCTCATCTTTTCTTCACTCATATTTTCTCACTCTAATCTATCCTCCATATTTCACTCTCTATATTTTAATTTATTTTATATATTTTAATATATTATAATATATTTTAA